>JAHZMQ010000352.1:0-10525 GCA_031772345.1 Himalopsyche anomala | reverse complement strand
TTTTAAAAAACTGTAGAGCTGAAATACCTTGATATTTTACCCTATTAAAATGAAGTTCTACCAAGTAAATGCCAAATCAATAAATAAAATCGGTGGGAGTGTACAAAATTTGAACGATTCAAATTTGTGTATAATTGAAAATTTGCATATGGCCCAAAATCATCAAAACACGTTTTTTGCGCCTCCTGTAAAATTTGACATGTGTGGGTGACGTCCTTTTTCCTTTCCACAGTCGATATATTTGCAACAAACTCTTCGATGAACCAAAGATACAGTTTATTTATAACAAAAGCGTACAAAACAACTTCCTACGATTCTATCAAAGTAACATTTCTCCAACGATCAGTTAGTGAAAGTTTGCGAGAACTCACATACATATATAATAAGAAACTGAATGAGTTTTGGAGTTGATTGCCTCATCGATAATGTAAACAGAAAAAGTTTGGATTTGAGATAAATTGTTTTTGTGTCTTCTTGGTGTTATGTTGTTTTTGTTTCGTTGTTATATAGAATACCGAAACTTTCGTTGCAATTTCTAGTCAGAATCAGTGGCGTACGGTGGGTGTTGATGTAGGGTGTGCTGTAAAGTGTAAATGACATATTTTTTCAAAAAAGACGAGGGGGGGAACATGAATATTATTTTTATTTATTTGTACAATTCTTCTTGTGTTTAATTCTTCGCGACATGAATTTTTCTATTACACTATCGTAAAACGTGCCTTTCTGTTTTAATTCAACTAGCATCCTCTTGTTCTACATGAATTAAATTTAGACTACACAGTCAGGCCTTGTGTACTTCGATAGCTTCTTATTGGGAGTTAGTGCGCGCCTAAAAACGCTATGAGTTTGCAACCAATACAACACGTGTGAGCTAGAATGAAAGAGATCGTCCTGGGTCCTTGAAATTTCAAACAAAAACATGACTTTGACGCGACGCCTGCGCAGACGGGTCAAATGTATGCAACTGTACGGGATCACGAGGCGAGCGGCAATCGTATTGAACGCCTTGAGTGATTGCATATACGATTCACTGCCGCTTGCAAATACATTTTAAATATATCGCTTCATGATCGTCTTCTTGACGGGCGAGCGGCGCACAACTTGCACACCCTGAATATACGCCCCAGGTCAGAATAGGGTTGTCAATCGTTTTGAAGATAATATATAATACTTTTCCGGGATAACAGTACAAGAAACAAATTTAAAATTGTAAGTTTAGTGGTCCACGACACCTGAAAAGTTGGCGAACGCTGGTCATTTTACACAATATGGAGGAATTTGAATCGTTCAAATTATGTACATTCACACAATTTTTGTTACTAACGACCCAGGATTCGCCGTTCGGCATCTTCAGGCGTTCAAGTGCACGGATGAATTTGAACTGACCTGCCTGAAAATGACGTACATAATTTGATGAATATACCATAGTAATTTGAACGATTCAAATTTTACATTGAAATTCCATCAAGCACCTTTAGTCGAAATCTTAAATTATAGCAATATGAAGGGTTTCCCAAACTTATCGTGCAATGGAACTCTTGGAAAATCTGGAAATGTTACCGGAACACACTATGTTTTAGGTCGGCTAACTTATAATTTTTAAAATATTTAAAAATTATATACTACTAGCCGGTTCCTGGCGAGCGTTGCAATGCCACTCAAAGAAGGAAAGTGTTTGTGTTTTAATTGTGTTTATTGAAGTGCATACTTTCTTTTTCTGTCTGTTTGACGTTTGCTGCCGATTTTATATGGCAGTGGTCGGCAATCTACTACCCGCGGGTAATGGAATTACCCACTTCGACATTTTTAAATATTTTTTTTGTCAAATTACTAATTTAATAGGACCAAGGAAGCCACCAAAACAATATTATATGTGTGTTTTGTATTTACACGTATATATCATGCAAACGTATTATGTTTTCTATAAAAACATATAAATTATTTTCTAACAATGATTTAAACTTTTACCCAGTGACCAAATTTATTTTTCAAATAAATATATTTTACCTAGTCTCTCGAAAGGTTGTCGACCACTGACCCATAGTATGGCACACGCGCCACCTACTGTAAGTAAATTGTACTATAACCTTCGCGCAAGTGCAAGCATACGTTTTCAAAATGAACTGTATGGCAGGTATACAAACATTGATTTTTATATATAAGACCTACTGTTAATAAAATGTACTATTCTTATAACCTTTCCGGAAGTGCAAGCAAAAAGTTTGTCAAAGTTTAATTGCAATCGCATGAGCAGTGTGGCGACGCAGGAAGTACAAACATTCATTTTTAGATTAAATCACTTATTATTGATTAATAATTATTTTTAAAACATGTTACATAAAAATTTGAATCGTTCAAATTATGTAAACTCCCACAGATTTTGTCACTAACGACCCGGGTTTCGCCTTTCGGCGTCGTCAGTTCAAATTCATCCGTGCACTTGTGAACGCCTGAAGATGCCGAAAGGCGAAACCCGGGTCGTTAGTGACAAAATCTGTGAGAGTGTACATAATTTGAACGATTCAAATTTAATATTGAAATTCCACCAAGCACCTTCAGTCGAAATCTTAAATTATATGTTACATAAAAATATGATTAAACAAAGCTTTTAGTGACACAAAATCTACGCCTGTATATTGGAAGATTTCAATATCAGTGGAGATTTACCATCACTCGATTTTCAATATGAAGTAAAAGTTGTTAAAATGTGTTGCAGAATATATTACTATTTAGGTCCCACAGAGCACACGTGTTCCGCGGAACATAGTTTGGGAAGTCCTGCAATGTGAGAAGCTCACAAAGGAATTTAAATATCCAAAGTAGTTCTCGTACTTGTTGAGTTTGGAGACCGCTGAGCTATCCAACGCATGCATTTTTTATTTACGTTCTTCGGTGTGGGAGAAGACGAATTACTCACACGAAGTAAACAAATAAACACTTAACAGGAAAACATTAACAAACATCTCCGAAACATTTTTTTTTTGTTTCGAAAGTGCGAGGGCGTTTGCCTTGGTAGATGGATGAACGGGTAATTAGGCGGTCGACTTGCAATGCTGATTATTGGGTTGAATTTTAATCGATTATATTTTGAGATTTGCGTGTTAGAACTCCGTTGTAATAAAGTGAAATAATAACTAAGAATTTAATTACTTAAGGGATCGTATTTTTCCGGTCAGAATTTAAATATTTTTTTGGTAAGAATACAAATATGAATATTTTAAAACCATTTTGATAAAGTTAGGTTTTTTTTTAACTTCATTTAAACTACGACTAAATAGTCGTAGTGTCAGTGTAAATACACTGACCTATATATTATATAGCCGCCTGTGTGGTCAAGTGGTCAACGTCGTTGGCTTCGGTTACGAAGAACACGGGTTCAAATCCCGGTACGGACAGTTTTATAAATTGATTTTTCAATCGATTTATGAATTTCTGTTCGAAGGCATGGATGTATGTGATGTATTGAATTCCCCTCTCCCACCCATCCTATCCTATGAACGGGAGTATCGAGAGCGATTAGCTTACCACTAGTCCTGTCCTAGCTATATCTTTCTATCCCTACTCTCTTTGGAAAAAGAGAGGTTGAGCAACTGAGTAACAAGCAGTTCGCGTAGATACATTTCTGTTGAGATAAACTCCATTAGGAGTCCATATGCTCCACATTTGGAGCGGACATGGTTTTAAAATATATATATATATATATATATATATATATTATGATGACCATTTAATATAAATTCTGACCTATGTAATATAAATTCTGACCGGGAAAATACAAGCCTATTAAAATTACAGCTCTTTTATTTTTCCACATTAATGAATACACTTTGGAAATTAAATTCAAGAAACTTGGAACAATACAAAAACTGCATAAAATATAACACTTTGCCTTCACAATAGATACCGAAATATGTAATCCTGTGACAACGTGCAACGTTTGCGAAATAGACAACTTTGCCTGTACAAACCTGCACTAATCCTTGTTAATATAATGTCTACCTGAGATTCCCTCATCAGGAGTCATCCAATTCCCAGAAGTAATAACAATTCGCATCATCAGAGCACTTAGGTGACGTCGCCGCATGATTCATCAGTCAGGAATCTCAGTCACAAGGGACAATAAATGTTATGATACATACCTAAAATAATTAGCTGTATGATGTGACGTCACGGCTAATTTGGATGACTAGATAAAAAAAAAACTGAATGAGTTTGACTTGAAAATAATATATTTCAACCGAACTTTTTATAGATCCGTAATCTGTTCACAAAGGATTCACAAAGTGTGTTCCGCGAGAATGGTTTTAAATCTAGATATTATTTTTTCTTCACTAGGAATATTAAAAATTACTTTAAAAATAAACCATGCTCTAACAAGAATGAATGGTCCGAGATGTTGATATTATTTATCATGCTAATGAAATGGGTTCTTTATTTGGAAGTACGTAGGTATTTATACCACCGTTTATTCTGGTGGTTCAACACTTATTATTATATAAATTGTATTTGTACGCTAAAACCTAAAGCTAGACTGACTTTAAAGTTATTCTGTTGCTAAATGATTATATAGTTCATACCTAAATAACTCAATTCAGTGTTTGTGTTGACTAAAAATCGCCGACGACGATATTGGAGGAAAACATCTTACCACCAAGAAGAATCAGATAACAAATTACCTTTCTATACATTTTTTTTTTTTTTTTTTACTTACTTTCTTTTTCCTCTTTTTTTTCAATTTTTTATTAGTTAACTTGCTCATTGTTTATTGTTTCCTGTTTCCTAACCTACTGCTTTGTTTATCTCACTTAAACCTGTAACCTATTTTATCTTTACTTTTTTTTAAATTCCAATACTGTCTGCGATGCGTTCAGGACGGAAAACCAGGAATTCCTCCAAAATGTCGGTAATGAGTGACCAGGCAATGTCGCTAATAAAAAATATTACTGGCTATAATAACCAAGCGGCATTCGAAACCTTACTGCCAATATATGAAAAAATTAAGGATTTTGTTAACGAAGGGGTAGGCAAGTACATTTCGGACGGTACGCTACCACTAAAAGCCTCTACGCCAAAACAGCCACAGAAAAAAACCTCGAAACCCAAAACCATCGTCGTCACTCCCAGTTCACCAACTATAATTGTTTTGCCACCCCCATCACCATCCCCTAGTAGTGTAAACTCTACCAATGACTCACGCATGCTTACCAATGAAATCGCGGCAACCTCCGACTTGATCTCGAATGATGGGTCTGTCAACTTTAAAATGGCTACAGCCAGAGATACGTTTGCTTGGCCGTCTCAATCAATTGACGACCATAATCTTACTGTTGATAGGGAATCGTCTAAAAGTAATATTACCGGAGAAGAGGTTGCCGAAAACCCATGCTCGCCTATTTTTAATGACTGCCGCGATAAGGCTCCTAACACACCAACAATATGTCTAAACTCTTCGCCCAGCGCTGGTTTGCCAGAACCTTCTAACTCACCTAAAACATACGACAAAAAACAAAAAATTCCCCCGATTGTCCTTCATAAAAAGGAAAACTATATAACATTTCTTAGGGATGCTAAACTTGCAGGCGTATCTATAAGACATGCAACAGATCTCAAAGATGGCATAAAAATCGAGGTTTCTTCAATCGACGCTTTCAGAAAAGCAACCAAACTGTTAGACGTAAGAAATGAACCATACCACTCATACATGGCGCATGAAGACAAACCACTCAAAGTAGTTCTGAGAGGCGTGTCAGTAGGCGTTGGGGAAGAGGACGTTTTGAACGAGATTAAACGGCTCAAATTTCCCATTATAAAGGTACAAAGAATGAAGTGTCATGTCAAAAAGACCACGATCCCACTTGTTCTCTTAAGCCTCGAACGAAATGTGAGAGGGAAAGAAATTTTTAGCCTACGTAAATTCTTTGAAATGAACATTGTCGTTGAGTCACTGTGGCGAAAAACCTCAGCGGGTCAATGCCACAAATGCCAAGGGTTTGGCCACTCAGCATCATGCTGCCGTGGTCAAGCGCGATGTGTGAGATGCGCGGGTGACCATTCTACTAATGAGTGCACTTACACTAAGGATAGCGGCCCAGCTAAATGCGCAAACTGTAGCGGGCCTCACACGGCAAACTACCGTGGATGCCCAAAATTTCCAAGAAAATCCCCTAATTCTAGGCCGCCGACACACCAACCTAACGAGCGGCCCATGCCAACCCTTGCCAATAACAGTAGATTATCGACAGCTGAAACTCAAAATATGGCCAAACAATTAAAACCTGTTCCCCGTATTGATCAGAGTGAGGCTAACTCTGTCCGCTCAGAATTGCCACACGCGCATGTTGCTCTGGATTATAAATCCATGCTCAATGAATGGCGCGAAATTGTGAACATCGGAAACCAATTTCTGGTTAAATATCCCGCCCAAGAGGCGCCCATTGATACAAACAATGGCGAATAAAATCCGACCGGCATCCTTACAGGTTCTTCACTGGAACAGTGGAGGTACCCTAAGACATGACAAACTGGAGATAGTTGACGTTTTATCAAGGTATAAAATTGACATCCTCCTGGTGAATGAGACTTTTCTCAAACCTTCACACCGTCCCACAATACCAAACTATTCTTTGTACCGCTTTGATCGCACCCGTACCTCAGGAGGAGGGACCGCAATATACATAAAAAAACACATAGACCATTGTGCAGTTCCATTACCAGCACTTGAAGGCAAACTAGAAGCAAACGCGATAGTTGTAAACACGAAGTATTCAGGCCTCATTAGATTCGTTTCTATCTATAGCCCTCCTGATGGGCAAATATTGACTAGGGACCTAGAAGTAGTTATTCCTATCGGTGTACCTACAATTGCCGCTGGTGATTTCAACGCGAAGCATCAAGACTGGTACAGTAGACTAACAAACTCACGCGGACGACAGTTAAAATCTTATATTAGTAATATTGAAGCAATTGTAGCTGCACCCTCCGATCCAACAACTCTACCAAGAAATGGAGGATTACCGGATGTTATAGACATTGCTATTCTGAGTGGAGTCAACCTTCCTTATGAAACTCATATAGTACACGAGCTTAATTCGGATCACCATCCTGTCATATTGAGGTTAGGTGATCCAACATATTTTAGTCATAATAACTTAAGTCAAACGCAAAAAATAGTCCAATGGGACGTATTTGAGACTTTTATTGACGATATGATAATTCCTCAGTGTGATCTTAAAGATAACCAAAGCATTGACTTTGAGATTCTTAATCTCAATACAAACATTAACTTAGCTGCCGCGTATGCTACAACAACTTTACAAAATACACCTTACAGTAAACCCCTGCCGATAGACATTAAAATCCTTATTAATGACAGACGGCGTGCAAGAAAAGAATGGAAAAAATTCTGTAACCCCTTAGTTAAGCAGCGCGTTAACCGTCTGTCTGCTGAAATCCGACTCGCTATGAAAACTTACCGCGAAAAAACTTCTGACGACAGATTAAGTGATCTTGTTAAAGGAAGTGACCCATATTGGGCCCTCTCCAAAGCCCTCCGCGCAGAAAAACACCCGCTGATGCCGCTTTACGGACCAAAGGGACCTGTTTTCACCATCAGTGATAAAGTTGAAGAGTTTGCAGATAGCCTTGAAAGCCAATTTACACCTAACTCAATTGACCCAAGCAACTTAGTCATGAATAAAAATGCGTTTGATATAGAAATCGCTGCAAAGTTAATTCTAGATCAATCTCAAGATGCAGACGGCGAAATTATCTATCCCACCTCATTTGCAGAAGTGGAAAGTCTCATCAAAAACCTACCTGACAGGAAAGCGTTGGGCAATGACAAAATTGGTAATAAGGCTCTCAAGCAGCTTCCGGAAAAGGGCATTAATTCGCTAGTAAACATTATCAATGCGTGCTTGAGATTACAATATTTTCCGGCAAGATGGAAAGAAGCTGATATTATTCTCATTCCAAAACCTGGAAAAGATCATACTCTTCCAGTAAATCACCGGCCAATAAGTCTGCTCCCCGCAATGAGCAAAGTCTTAGAGCGTGTAATTAAGATTAGGTTACAAGAAGTAGTTACGGTGAAAAAAATCATCCCAGACACTCAACACGGCTTTCGTGCTAGCCACTCGACAAACCACCAACTCCTCCGAGTAACGGAGTTTATCACAAGTGGATTCATTCTTAAAGAAGTCACAGCTGGCCTCTTTTTAGATATCGCAAAAGCCTTCGACAGAGTATGGACCGAAGGGCTTGTATTCAAAATGTCGAAGGCTGGCATAGGGTCACCGCTGGTAAAAATTCTCAACTCATTCATGACAGGCAGATGTTTCAACGTTAAAATGGATGGAATTCGATCCTCATCAAGGTCAACTCGGGCGGGAGTTCCGCAAGGCTCTGTTTTGGGACCCATACTATACAATATATACACCTATGACATTCCTTCCGGCGGAGAAAACGACGCAATTATAGCACAATATGCAGATGATACGGCTATTTTAGCTAAATCTCGAAATCGACAAGGCGCTGTCACGCAGGTTCAATCTGCTGCCGATACAATAGCAGACTGGTGCGACAAATGGCGAATCAAAATTAATACCGAAAAAAGCGCGGCAGTAATGTTTTCAAAGGGTTTTATTAGAAAACCTAATTTTTCTTGCATACGCATGCACAACGCAGAGATCAAGTGGTCCAATTCGGTTAAGTATCTTGGACTCACGCTAGATAGTCGACTTAAATTTAATGAACACGTCGCGATTAAAAAACGTCAAGCTAATGCTACAAAGGCAAGGTTGTACTTTATGCTTAACGCGAGAAGCAAACTTACTCTCAAAAGCAAGCTGCTCCTCTACACAGCAATTACTCGTCCAATCATGGTGTACGCTGCTCCAATATGGACGTATGCTCACCGTAAACATATGAAGACTCTCCAGATTGTCCAAAATAAATCACTGAGACAGATATGTAACGCCCCGTGGTACGTGCGTAACTCGCTGCTTCACAGAGACTTGAAAATACCTACCATCCGCGAGTTCGTTCGTGAAATATCACAAAAGTTTCACAGCGAGGTAGGAAAACATTCTAACCCAACGATCTCTGATCTCCACAACTATGACGAGACACTGCCTGAGAATCGTTTTAGACCCAGAGCAGTCCTGCTCGACGACCCTCCATAGATCTTATGTCGTATAAAATTGTCAATTTTAGAACGAACTTAGCATCACGAAAATGACTCTCTTTGTTTAAAAACAATTTGTATACTGTATGTGTGTATGTATGTATCCGCATGTGTGTGTACATGTACGGATATGGTATGGAGGAAGTGTATGGAGTGTGATTTGCAAAATGATGCATATGGAGTTCCCGTGAACTTCTTATCTCTGTAGTGATCGCGCCCTTCCGTCTGCGAACGACGGTAAGGGGATGCAATTTACAATTTTTCAAAATCTTTATCGATGAAGGAGACTGGAAGAACCTTGACGCTGGCGCGTCCTGGTACTTGAAGCTCCATAAATTTGATATCCAAAAAAAAAAAAATACCACCGTTTATTATTCTTTTAAAAAAAAAATGAGATTATTACCGGCTCTTTTCTCCATTAAAGTTGATATACGAGAACTGCTTGTTATTCAATATAAAATTTCAAATAACTTTGATTATTCCACGTATTGTGCGACTAACTGTGACACGTGTTTCGCCTATTTTAGAGGCATCCTCAGACTTACTCATTTACTTACTGCGTGTAACTCAATTGCTGTACCTTTATATGTATAGATTGGTTGTCTTACCAACTGTTTTGGGTATAATTTAAGATTTCGACTGAAGGTGCTTGGTGGAATTTCAATATTAAGTCAGTTCAAGTTCATCCGTACACTTGAACGCCTGAAGATGCCGAAAGGAGAAACCCGGGTCGTTCGTGACAAAATCTGTGAGAATGTACATGTTTTGGGTATGTTTCATGGTCGCCTTTCATAACGGGAATGGAGTGATCTTTTAATTGTGCACTATTGGGCTAAAGAAGGATAAATGGAAAAGAATGAAAAATTGCTGGAGTCTTTAATTGGATTCCAGACTTTCAGCTGTTATACATCATTGGCGTACGTGCCAAAATAAATTCCATGAACTCTGCGTAGTTAATCTGCATTACCACAATTCTGAGCAAGCCCTCTATTGACAGAAGCAGGACTTAAAAGTTTACACTTAAAGAAAGTTTTTCATGAAACCATTTAAGTTAATGGCACTTCTTAAGTGTGGGGTGGTGGCGCAGGATGTGAGTACCGCCGAAATTTGGTAGTTCACATTGCCGCCGAGAGTGATTGAAAACCGACGGGATTGGAGCGAGTCTTTAGAGGCTTAAAAACTACTGTAAACATATTTTCTTTCCGAATCCTATTAATTTTAATCAAACAACAGTGATACTAAAGTAACCGCAATTATACAGCTTAAGTTTCATAAATTGATTTTTCAGGTGATTTATGGATTTCTGTTCAAATGCTTGGATGTCTGTGACGTCTAGAATTA
>JAHZMQ010000351.1:0-10529 GCA_031772345.1 Himalopsyche anomala | reverse complement strand
TTAATATTTCAAGACGTTAAACAGACATTGAATAGATATGTTCTTCTTTTATCTACTGAGTAAAGCTTATTATGAGTTGTTTGCTTAGCAATATATGTTTTAATATAAATGTTGTAGACATTAATTTAATATGAATATATAATAGAATATGATTCTTGAGAAGTAGTAGTAAAATATGATTGTATGCAAATTGCTTTCGTTGTTTTGAGATAAGTAAACAGACAGAATGAAAGATGTTGACAATTGTATTAAATTGAACGTTAGACTTCTTATAAAATAAAAACTTCTTTAGATATACATGCAAATCCATAATTTGTCTCTCGTTGAACTCATGTATGCTTCTATCCCCGCACTTTACCATTGAGTCAGTTTAAATTGAATGCCCCTGCTTCATAGTGCACATTTTTAACTTTTCAAAAGAGCGTTCAAAATAATATTTTTAGATAAAATGACGGCATCAGTATTATTGCAGAAACATGATTATACAAATAAATGCAATATAAATGATGTTGACCTATCGAGCATAAAAATACTTATTTGAAGTATGAACTAGTAATATAGTAAACAATACTATCAAGGCATTCAAAATTACACTTGGGATTTACGTACATACAAGAAAAATTTATGCAATACATCTTCAAATTGCAGCTTTATTTATTTACCTGTGAACAAATTAAACCAAGTGTTAAACGTTTAGCTGAATATGCAACGATAATAAAAACTCCGCAGATATCTGCTTTCGTAATGTACAAAGATTTTTTATAAACAATATTGCACAGCAATTTAAATGGTATTAGGTCTAAGGCGTCTAGGTCTTAAAATCGTTAGTAAAAATACTTACGCTAGAAAGTAATCCTTTCTCTATACTAGAGGTCGGTAACCAAGAGTTCGCATATGTATTTTTTTGATTAAATAAGTGTTATATGTTTAATCGCTCCCAATTCCCTCATCCAGTAAAAAAAACATATTGAGTCATTTTTCATTTGATAGCCATTTCGGTGTCTGTCTTATTAAAAAGATCGCCGGTTTTATACAATCTATATGCAAAGTGTAAGCAATTACTAACAATTAAAAGGATTTACAAATTAAATTATAATTACACAGAATTAAAATGCTGAACACCTATAACATACTGACATAACATAATAACTATAGGTGTTAAGCATTTTAATTTTGTGTAATTATATGTAATTTATAAATCCTTTTAATTGTTAGTAATTGCTTACACCTTTTTATTTCAATTTAACTTGTATAAATAGCACTGTTTAATTTATTTTCCTTATCAGTTGATAATGCTCGTGAGGAGTGAAACCGGTCCTGATCAAATAAATTTTAAGTGGAAAAAGTACTAAAAATCTTTTATTATTTTTATTATATGTAAGATATTGGCACGTTGGTTACCCACTGTGGTCTAGTTCAGTGCTTCCCAAAATAATCCGCGGCCCCCCTCAATACAAAACATGTTCTGCGGCGGCCCCCGGAGAAAACCTGCGCCCCCCAATTTGGGAAACACTTGTCTAGTTGGTAAGATCGGGCGGGTATGGGTTCATATCCCGATATGGACAATGATAATTTAAGATTTTAAAAATTAAAATTTGAGATATGCGACATGTATGTTTGCGGTATCAATTGTAATCGAGATGATATCGATAAGAAATTATCATTGAGTTTATCTAAAACATTTGGCTCATTTGCATTCGCTATAATGCCAAAATGATTAGTGCCATATTGAACAATGCAGTGGTTGAGGTCCCTTGCAGTGGCGGATTAAGCACACGGGAGGCCCCAGGCGCAATAAAATTTGGAGGCCGTTTTTTCGGATAACATAAAAACATCAGAAAATACCAAATGAAATAGAAAAAATATATAAAAATCTGAACAAAAAGTATATGGTTTATATTATGAGGCCCCTTAGATCCGGAGGCCCAAAGCGCGCGCCTCATTTGCTTATAGGATAATCCGCCACTGGTCCTCTGGTATAAATTAATTATAATGATCGTTTAAATCTTGCATAAATAATTTTATTTAGATACGTAATACATGTATGCGAAGTTTTGAAATATGTCTTTTTAACAGACAATTACAAAAGAAGGTGGATTTCAATCACTCTTACTGTCAAATTGTGTCAAGTCAAATAATACATACAATGGTTAGCTGTCACTGTAATTTCAAAGATGATTTCCTTGTACGTATACTAATATTTGGCAAACTTTTGCTCATAAGTAAAGATTATAAATGCATATGTTATTTAATTTTAAGTAATAGATAACTAGAGTCTTTGACAGGGGTCGGAAACGAGAGTCTCGCGATGCTTGCCACATTTATTTATTATCTTGAATCATGTTTTTTTAAACCATGTTCGCTCATTGTGAAGTACATAGATTCATAATTGAGCTTATTCCAAGAGACTTTTTACGAGAACTGCTTGTTACTCAGTTGCTCGATCTCCCTTTTTTAGAAGATATTAAGGATGTTATGTTTATAATTTTTACTGAAACACTTTTATATGTTGGTTCAACTTTATTCTGATAACATAATTTACACTTCATAAATCAATCTTATAATCAAGAAGAAGAATGGTGAGATTCCAGGTTGCAATTCTTTTATTATATCCTTCAATAGTTTCATACTTCAAGTGTTTCATTCTAGAATGAAACAATTGAAATATAATGCAATAGAATATCATAGAGAATAAATATAGTATGCTATGGTGTTGAGTATACACAACAAGGAGGCTAGGACATGACTAGTGATTAGCTATTCGCTTCCCGCTTCGGCCTCTTTAAGAATCGGATGGATGGGGTGAGGTTATTTTACACACCACAAAAAACCTTCAATAATGAAACCGTCCTTACTGGGATTCTAATCCGTGAGCACCGTTGCCGAAGTAAGCGAGCACTTGGCGAAAGGTCCGGAATTTGGTTAAGCTTATTATTTTTTTTTAAAAATACGACATTTTAATAAATATACAACTAATACATAATATCATACATATATCCAGGAAGACGGGGATTTTACTATTTTTTTCTAACCAATCAAGCTATATAGTTTGGATGCATATTGTATCCCAGTGAACTGGCTTCACTAAAGATTTCTCACCTCTGTGGTGATCACGCCTTTCCGTCGGCAACGATGGTTAGGGAATACAAAGTAACAAAACCTACCTAATACTTAAAGCTCCATAAATTTGATACCGAAAAAAAATCCTGTTTGAGAAGAGCAACACATGAGTGCTTTGGTTAATCATTCCAGTGTAAGAGTGCATTGCATTCCTATTTGGTTTGTGTGTTTTACGTTAACTAAATATGTATTGATTAAAATTATGTTCTCAACTCCATCATCCAGCGAAATTTGTATAATCCGCCGTTTACCATAAGCAGAACATCTTGGTGCCAATCCTGATAAAAATAAAGTTGCCAACCACCAAAATTGGTAAATTAGTAATGCTCAAAACTTGCCACATAATTTTCAACTAAATAAAAACACATCTCACTTTTGACAGATTGTTAAGCCCTCGTTATATAATTTTACAGCCTGGGCACTTCACTGTTCAGACCGACATACGTATTTATGTCGTACAATACATTATATGATTTTTTTTATTCTTGTCAAAAAAATTGAATAATATCAACAATCGAAGATAACTACAACAGATTGTTAACTATTCAACCATTGTGCGAAACCAGTCCAAAACACATCGCATAGTATCAATTCTATGTTACCAGTATTGCCAATACATTGTTATACCTTGTGAAATTAATTAAAACAATTAGCACGCATTAATCGACATGATTACACCAGTAATTAATTAAAGGTAAAACAACAAAAGTTAATTACAAAAATTGAGTTGACTTGCGTAAATAATTAAATCATCTTCTCTGTTGGCTTATTTCGTTTCTTGATAAAAAGATCTTGACATAAATAAAAAGCATTATGTGTTATCCCCACCTTTTTTAAAAAACAAAATGATTGTTTGTACTAATTCAACATTTTTTCACAAAGTATCAGGAGTCAGGACGGCTTTGGTTCATCGCGATCTTTATCAGAGTATTCTTTTATTTTTCTGCTACTTCAATAAAATTGTGGAATTATCTACATATTTCAATAAAGTAAAATTTCCTCAACAATTGACAGTCAACACAATAAATTTGAGTCATTCTATCCCATATCTCTGTCATTGAATCTTGCAAAATACTTACATTTAAAATACGCTGCAAAATCTCTAAATATACCACATTTGATTAACAAAGTTATCTTGTCTTCTATATAAAATTGTTCATGCTTCTGTGGTTTAATATTGATTGAAATGTTATTTTCTCTCAGATTTATTCAAAATATTAGATAGTGTATTATAAAATTGTGTAAGCATCAAAATTTATATCTTCAATGTATTGAAATTGAAAAAGAATATTATGCATTTTTCTAACACTTTAATTTCAAAGGTACACAGCGTTTTAAAGTGAATTGGTACTTACTTAGTAGAACTTAATTATAACAAGGTGAAACTAATATAACCCTAAGTTCCTTCTTTAATGGGGAGTATGCAGAAATATACAGTTGATCGAATGAAGTTTCAAGGGTTTAAATACAAGAATGAACACTTTCATTCGTAGTTATTGTAATTAGATTATGTCAAAAGATATGGTGATCAGTAATTATTCACAAACTTTATTCCCACCCTATCCAATTTTGAGAATTGAGGTGCGTAGAGGTAGCGATTACTTAACAACTAGCCCTTTTTCTTACCCCACTATTTTATCATCAAAATTAATTTTAAAAAGACCTCGAGTAACTGACTTACAATCATGTCACAACAAATTCCTTCTCTATAGATGCTGTATCAGATTTCCACGTGCCAAGGCAATATGCTAATTATATAGGGAGTGAACATGTTTGCCATAAAAATACCAAAGCCCTTTGATCTAGTTATGTTTTATCCTATAACATATATACATCAAACGATATTGGAATTTTGACATAATATACACAGTTTGTAGGTACAAAGTATTTCAGCAAAAATCTTTAATATGCTACGTACAGCATCAATACACACTATTATTAAAAATATATAACATTTTAAATGTTTTTTATTATTTAAATCATATGTTTCTTATAACAGAACATACAATTATATAATGAATATAGTGAGAATTCAATTTGAAATGCATGTAAGTTTTAAAATGACCCAGTATATTTTATTTTTATTAGCACTCATTAAAACTAAATTGGTACGCAATTATCTATCAAATTATCGTTTCAAACTTATGGCAGTGGTAGCTTATTGTATTTTTTATAAGAGGTAAAAACTGAAAACAATTTTTTTTATAATATTGAAAAAACTCTTGTCATAGTGTACAAAAGTGGGCAAGTTGGTTTCCCACCACCACCCGTTGTGTATATGCAGCCAACGTTTAATGGCCGCCTTCCACAACGCTATCGACAGAAAAAAAGGAGTCTACCCCTCACATTCATGGCCCGAGCAGAACTGCACGGGACTGATTTTGAACCATGCACTAATGTGCTTAAAATAAAAAATAAATAAATAAAAAAAGAAAATGTGACTAGCTCAGCCACTTAAATCAATTTGATATTAAGTATCTTGTGTATAGTCCGTATACTGAGAACTCGTCGATGTAGACGAGTTTGACTCTAGAGAGGAATCAAGGTTGTGACGATCCCCATATGAATTGGCAAACTTTTCAAATGCCGTGAAGTTAGCTTTGGTTGCAATCAAGTCAGCGTGGCCTATTGGGCCCGTGTGAGGACGGACCACAGCAAACAATTCTGCTCGTTCGGACTCCATCTCAGGGCAGTCCCACAGAACGTGATTAACGTCCTGTTCGGCATACCCACAAGAGCAGTCCGGCCTTAAAACCAACTTGCCTAGCGCGAATAGTTTAGCATTGAACTTGCCATGGCCGGTTAGAAACTGACAAGTCCAATGTGATGGTGTTAGTGATTTTATTGCAAGCCTCCAGGACACGTCCGGGAAGAACTGATACGTTTGACGTCCCTTAGAAGATGCAGCCCATCTGGCCTGCCATATTGCAACGACAGTTGTCTGCACAAGCTTTCTAACAAACGAGCAATATGTGTGACCCTCAGGCGTCTCCTGGCGAGAAGGGACCGCTATCTGAACGCTCCCTATAGATGTATCGATTCCCTTCATTAGAAGAATAATTGCTCCGCGTAACTGAATGTGCAAATCCAGTGGTAGCACCCCAGCCAGGACTGGAAGCGCATCCGTAGACGTTGTCCTGTACGCTTTTGTTAGTGATATTAGTGCAAGCCGTTGTCCACTCAATAATGTCTTCTTAACGAAACTGATGTTAGTTCTATGATGCCATACGCTAGACGCGTAGCCAGCAATCCCAATGAAAATCGCCCCATAGGCTATTTTAAGAGCCCTTGGTTTTAGCCCCCAGTTTTTGCCAGCCAGTCTTGATATTCGAAGATAAGCTAAGTTGGCTTTGTTAACAACCGTTTTGGCATGTTGCTGGAATGAGAGCTTGTCGTCAAGGATGACGCCTAAGTATTTTACCTGCTTTGATACTCGTATAGGGGCTAAGCCCATACGTATATGTGGTGACCGTTTTAAAATGTCTAGTTTAGTCCCTCCTTTGAGAAGAAGAGATTCGGTTTTCGCAGGTGCAAATGAAAGTCTATTTTCCTTTCCCCAGTTCAAAATATTACTCAATGCACCTGTAGATGCACGCTCGAGTCCCGCGCGACTGTTCGCTCCTACAATAAGAAGCGCGTCATCAGCATAGGCAATGATCGTGCAATCCGGTGGCAATGATAGTGTCAATAGGTCATCGAAAAGAATATTCCAGAGCAGAGGCCCTAGAACTGAGCCCTGAGGACAGCCCATGGTAGTTCTTCTGCTGATAGATGTCTGACCGGAGTTATAGGTTATTTCCCTATTGCTGAAATAGCTTTGAATCATTGCGTATAGGTTTCCAGGTAAAGTCCGAAGTTCCGAAGTCGAAGCTTTTTCAGAACCAACGGCCACCACGCAGTATCGAATGCACCGGCAATATCCAAAAATATACCTATGACATATTGTTTATATGAGGTTTCCACCGAGTTCAGCACAAAGCGAATCGCATCCTCAGTGGACTTTCCCGGTCTGAATCCAAACTGTCTTTTTGAGATTGGGCAATTTTCCGTCAAGTGGGATTCAATCCTGCTGCACATCAGTTTTTCAAGTACTTTTCCCAGAATGGGAAGAAGTGTGATTGGACGATAAGCCTTGGGATCGCTGGGAGGTCGACTACTTATTTTCGGAATAACAACAATAAGTCCCTTTTTCCAACAGTCAGGGAATATTCCCCTATTCATGCAGTTGCTATATAGTTTGGTTAGTTCATGCGAGGCGAGAAGCCAGGCCCTTTGTGCTAGCACATTGTCTATGCAGTCAGGGCCCGGAGCCTTTCCTTTCGGGAGGTTATTTATTATCATGCCGATTTCATGCAGGGAAGGCGCAGTGCTATGGGGAGTATCAAGTGGAAGTCGTGCCAATATGCGAACTTGTGCAAACTGATTATCATCTAGATCAGGGTTGTCCTGTGGAATTAGAGCATCCAAGAGAGCGTTGGCGGTGTCTTCTGCATTACTAGTAAGTCCACCTCCATTAGGACGTTCGATTGCTGTCACGATATTTCCGCGACGATTACTAAACTTAACAGCTCTAAACGGTGGTCCCCAAGGATCCCAGCCTCCCATTTCAGAGACGAATTCTCTAAAATGGTCGCGTTTAGCCTTATTTATTGCTTTCTTCAGCTTAAGCCTAGAAGCCCTAAACAAAATAGCTACTGGGTCATCAGCATTAAGCGGCGAACCCTGACGCTTACGGGCTTCTTGATAGGCCCGCCTAGCTCTTCTGAATCGCTTGCGCAATGATGAAAGCCTCGGTTTCCACCAAGAAGCCAAGTCAGCTTGCCTTGGCGTTGTTCTACCCAACTTATCCTCGGCTGTCTTTGTAATATCTGTCATGAGTCTAGCAACATCAAGATGAATGTCTTCGACGGGACATCTTGCCGACCGATCTAGTTTGCGAGTGAAAGTGATATCAAAATTCTCAAAATTTGCCCCTTTAGTTTTAAGCCGCGTGATTATCCCAGGAGCAGTCCCTGGAGTGCAGATTCTAGGCGCGCTTGTCAAAGTATAGGTAATTAGACGATGGTCGCTCATTGAAATGTTTGGATGGACTTTCCAGTCGATCACACGATTGGCAAGACCGTGTGAAGTCAAGGTTACATCGATATGCGATGACCCATTGCTATGCAAAAAGGTCGGTGGACTTTCAGCGTCATTAGCCACAACCAGCTCTCGTCTTGCTATAAGCTCTTCCAATCCTGGACAATTGTGCCTCTGTGGCACCTCTGGTGCCCAGAGTAGAGATTGAGCATTAACATCAGCGCCTATAATGAAGTGCTTATCGGAACAACTGGAAAGAATGCCGTCAATCTCTTCAACACATGTGTCTGTTGGAAGACCATATTGAAAATAGGAAGATATTATGACAGTGGAGTTTCCTGTCGTGTCTGTAATCTCCGCGACCGAAGTGAGATCACTGGACAAATGAGAAAGGTGAAGAACGCCCAGTTCAGCATTCGCCACAAAAATACAAGCTTTGGACTCAGGACCCTTTTGAACCAGTCGTCCTCCGCTGAATCCCCGTGTTGGTCCCCAGAGATACGGCTCCTGGACCAGTACTACATCGATTTTCATGCTCTGTATAGTTTCCAATAGTTCAGCTGTTGTGGCTTTCCCTCTCCCCACATTTAGTTGCGCGTATCGAGTCATTGAAATGTGTAGTCAGTTTGACTCCTCTCTTTCATCGCCGCGTATTGTCTCGCTGGACAATCCGCACTGCTAACCGAGTGGTTGCTCGGTTTTTTGTGCTTAAAGCATGCTGCACACTTCGGAGGGTCCTCCTTGCAAGGACAGTTCTCTCGATCATGCCCCTCGGCAGCACAGTGGCCACAAATTTTTGCTTTCGAAGAACAAGCTTTTGCCATATGGCCGTATATATGACAATTGGAGCATTTTACAACTCCGCTAAAATCTTTGACTGGGTAAGATTCCCAGCCCATGTAGAGCCGGTCATCTTTAATAAGAGCAGCGCGTACTGCTGCAGGAACAGTCATCACAAAATGGCACTTTCCAGTGCGTGGTCCCGCCTTGTGACTCATACGCACGGCTTTATATGCCTCGGAATTCATGCCAGTGGCCTCTATTGTCGACAATTGAATGCCATCTCTCATCGCCTCTTCAGTGGTGTGGGCAGGCACATTAAAAAATATTACTCGCGGGAGTTTTTTCCCCGCGATTTCCGCCTTGAGACCAGCCTGTTTTAGGCCTGGTGCGTTTTTTAAAACGTTAGCTTCGGCCTCAGTTCTTGGATGCACAATTACACCACCTCCTCTTATCATTCGCATCCCTGTAATTTGTACCCCCAGAGAAGCCGGGACGATTGCTTTTTTTACAGCCTCTTTTGTGGCTGGCGACTCTTTCCCCTCCTGTAATGGAAAAAATAGAACACCCGGTCTCGCAGCGCTTGGAGGAGGCATTGCAGGCCAAGCTACCTCAGAGCCACCTGTGTTCTTAGCAGGCCTCCTGTTTGTAACCACACTCCATGGGAGTGAAGTTGAGTTTACTAAAGCCGGTGGCGACTCTTTTAGTGCAGCCATAGCGTCTTTCATTCTCGCGCACTCTTCCTGCGCTCCTTGACAATTTGCGGCTAATATTGCCAATCTCGTTGTCGCATCCGTCATTTCTTTGTTTAAGGCAGCAATTTTTTCGCTTAATGTTTTAGTAATTTTTGTGCCAGGAGTTAACTCCAACAGCACTGCCGCTGAGCATTTAAAGTAAATGCTCATGAGCTTTTCGGTTTCGTTACCGGGTGGTGGCATCTCAGATATGGGCATATCAGGGCATGGCGCCTCCTTAGAATTTTTTGCAGAGGCCGCACGATTTACTCGTGGGCTCGCCATTTACAATCTACACCTAAGATTTATTTCATATAAAAAAAGCTAATATCATAGGATAGAAATTTAAAATTTAACTAAAATTATAAGAACCAATAATTAATTACCTGAGATTAATTTAAATGAAAAAAAAAAAAAGGAAATGAAATTAAAAATAAGCTATCTAGTTCCTCGCAGTGAAACTTAAAATTCTATTTTATAAACAAAGTCCAAATTATTCATTGTGTAACGCAGAAGGCAAAAATAATACAAAAATAATACCAAAGGCGACCTTTTGCAGCTAATCCGGAAACGACGAGTCCCTTTTCAGGTAGTCGATGACCGGGCGCACAGTTACACTTCTAAATGGCCACTAGTGTCTTTGTTTGACGGATTATTCGAACGTAATATTTGCACTATTATTAAATATTGCACAGTTTACTGAAAACTGTGAGAGTTAACTAATTAATACAAAGGGCGCTTTATCCTTCAAGGAATCAGCAACAAAAAATATAAATGAAATTCAATCACTTTCCGATTTTTAACGAATTAATTAAG
>JAHZMQ010000350.1:0-10561 GCA_031772345.1 Himalopsyche anomala | reverse complement strand
GGCGAAAGCCGAAATAGCTATCAACGCATAAAATATAAAAAAAAACCAAATATGGTTTTAAAAATCCACTGCGTTTTCCTGTTACAGATATGATAGTTGATATTGCTGCAAATTATGAAAACGGAGTAAGAATTCAGACACATAAAAACAAACTGAATACACAATGGCGAAACTTGCTTTAGTTTATGTAATAGGGTAAAAATAGCAACGTATTTAATTCTACATTTATTATAATATTAGTTAACAGCTATTTCGGCTTTCGTTATCGTCTGAACTATGTTTAAATTTACATTTTGCTTATCTATGTGTGTGGTCGAGTGGTCAACGTCGTTGGCTTCGGTTACGGAGGTCCCGGGTTCGAATCCCGGTACGGACAGTTTTATAAATTTATTTTTCAATCGATTTATGAATTTCTGTTCGGAGGCATGGATGTATGTGATGTCTTGAATTCCCCCCTCCCACCCATTATATCCTATGAACGGGGCGTATCGGGAGCGATTAGCTAACCACTAGTCCTGTCCTAGCCCTATCTTATATAACACATCTGTTGAGATAAACTATATTAGGAATCCATATGCTCCACATTGGGAGCGGACATGGTTAAAAAAATACACATGTGGAAAGGAAAAAGGACGTAGCCCTCAGTTTTTCCAAAACAGCTTTTTTCGATAATCACAATACAACTTGACACACATTTTATCAAAATGATAGAAGCTGAAAATGACGAATTAGTATCTAAATTTAGCTTTTATGTTTAAAAAAAAGAGAGTCTTGTGAAAATTGCAACCAGGAAAAAAGACCTAAAAAAAGGTTTTTCTTAAACATTTTTTTGAATTAATTTTAGGCTAAGTCAATAAAAAACCAGTTTATTAGTCAATGTGCACTTCAGGGTTGTGTATATTTCATAATTTGCTTTTAGCTTAAAATTATCAAAAAACGTTTTTTGTGTCTTCTGTAAAATTCGGGTTACGTCCTTTTTTCTTTCCACAGTCGATATATACTGGCTCCGAAGAGATACACAATACATCTCGTTATCCACACTAACATCCCGATTCATATTACAATAATATTATTACGCTTATTAAATATGACTTTAGTGTTTCTGTATGGGCTTTGAATACAGTGCTCACGGCTTCAAATCCCAGTTTGGGCAGTTACTTCTATTGATTTTTCAATCTGTCTATAGGCATGAATAATATACCCCCCTTCCACCCAAATGATCATAAAAACGGAGCGTAGTCGAGAGATTAGCTAACCACGTGACCTGTCTTACCCGTATCTTTCTTTATCTACACTTTTCGAAAATGAAAGCTTGAGCAACTTAGTAACAATCACTTTTCTTAAAAAACTTCTGTTGAGATATACTTTAGACTCTTTAGAGAACTGTATCTACACACAAACTAACATGACAGTCAAAATTTAAAAATAAATATGTAGTTACATTTTAAGATGGATTCCTCACTTTCCTAAATACGCAATATTCGTAAATAATGACAATTTTACCATAATAATTATCGTTTGTAGGTTAAAAATTGTCCATAAAACTGATTGCCATTGCTTAAAAACTTTAAATTTTCATCTGACATTAACTCTGACCCTTCAAATTTGTATTTAGAACAAACAAAACGTCAAGCTGTCAAAACAAACAAAACAAAAGACTGTCTAAAACAGTGGAAGTACTAATTCAAATTTTAGTCACATAGCGTAAAAACTATGTCAACTTTATGTTTCATAGATAAAACAAATTTGACTAACAAAGACATACCGCCGCCATGTTAACTAATTTTAATTGACTCATCATTACTGACGCATTAATTTTTTTTTTATATAAATATCTGAAAGCGTAATGTTATAATAATATTTAAATAGTACGATTAATATTCTTTGAAATCGTAAGCAGGTAACCAGAAATGTATTCAATCGCATAGTACAGGTGTTGGTCACTCGCGTTGAATCAGAATTTTTCTCAGGAATAGATTCGTTTACAAATCCAGTCAATACAATTGTTATTATTAATAAGGCATGCTTAAATTATATCGCAGCGATATCGATTGCATATTAAACGACTGACTAAGACAGTCTGGTATTGTAATTGAATCATTTTAATCTAATTATAATTAGTCTATTTTAAATTGGTTACTGTCAACATTCCCTCTAATTTTTCTACTGTGTGTGCGGACCATCAACTTTTGTGTGCGGTAAATTTTCCGTAAAATAAAAAATGTGCGCAAATATGTTGATAGTTATTCTCTGACCTACTTACTGACACTAAATAAATTTATTTTTCATTTCAAGCCGCTAAATAAAAAAATGTAACTCTATTGTACAACATTTATATGTGCGGTCTGTGCGAAAGACGGAAAAAAGTGTGCGGCCACATCTTGCGAGGTGTGCGCGCGCACACGCGCACACCTTAGCGGGAACATTGGTTACTGTTACTCTTTGTTGCAAGTGGCTTTCCATTTCTGAAATGTAAATGATATATATTATTATTTAAGGTTTTATTCTAGTGTGCCCAACAATTTATAATGAAATATAGCACAGACTCTGGAATTGGATATATCATGAAAGCGATATAGTACCGAATGTGCGAAAACGAGTCCGCCTATACTCTATAGCAGGGTTTTCCAAACTATGTTCCGCAGAACACTGGTGTTCCGTGAGACCTAAAAAGGTGTTCCGCAAAAAATTGGAATGGTTATATACACTGCAACAAATTTAAGCATCTCCTACTTCGTATTAAAAATTGAGTGATGATATATTTTCACTGATGTCTAAGACGTCAAATATCTAGGTAATGGCGGAGATTTTTAATCACTAAGAGATTTGCTTTAAAAATAATAAGTAGTTTTAATAAAAAAAAATACTATTATGAATTACCCGACCAAAAAAATTATCTGTGTTTCGACAATATAAAAAACACATTTTTCGCAATATTTTCCGAAAAATAGTAACCATGATTCCTGGTTTTGGGATCCACTTCCCGCGACAGCAGAATCATTAAGCTTTATAAAACTCAATTGATTATGAACATCTAATTGATTTTATCTGTGATTCTAATTTGAAACAAAAAAACAAAGATCAGCAATTCTTGACAAGTTTAACAGACCAGTCTCCCATTGTGTCAAAACAAGCTATTATTGTTTTACTTCCGTTTACTTTAATTAGAGTTTTATTTTTACTCATATTTGTGTGATACCTTACAAAAATAGTTACTAAATAAAAAAACAAATATTTTATTATGAATTACTCAAACTAAAAAATAAGTAAATGTTCCGTTAAAATTTCCGGATTTGCGAAGTGTTCCATTGCAGAAAAAGTTTGGGAAACCTTGCTCTTTAGTTTGATAGCGATAGATACAATAAACAACAATGAATTTTATATTCTGAATTGATTTTTATATACGGAAACCTACACACCATAATATATTTATTTTAGTACACCTTTTTTAGACGGTATTCCGTGGAATATACTCACCGTGTAAAAAGAGAGTCCACTGTACAGTCGCTTTAATAATCGTATATTGTGCGAATGGGTCTATCTGACAATTTTAAACACTTGATCTCACAGCAAATTAAAAAGAATGTCCATGACAGCTAACCATACGTACGGAAATGGCTATCTGATATTTGGAATGTAATATGTTTTCATTTCCTTCTAAGATTGAGGAAAAATACAAAATAACATCTTCACATTTTTGATACACCTCCACAGTCATTTTTATTATTTCTATCCTTAAAAACAATTAATTTTAATTCCTTATATTGATCATTTTAATTTCGTGTCAAATAATAATTATTATGTGTATTATGTGTAGGATGAGAAGCGTGCGTTTAAAATATTATTTAACATATAACAATGATATTGCATATCGACTATAATTAATAAAATTTTATTTTATGTCAAGGTGATGTGATGTGCAGTAGTTTTTTTATAATTTACCTTAGTAATGGCTTTAATTACTGATTTCAATGAAAGGCAAATAACTTTTAGAGTGTTCACTGTCAATACTTGATGGGAAGGTATTATATTAATAAAAACCAGAGCTTTGGAGTCGGAGTCGGAGTCGTGAAAAATGAGCGGCTAAATTTTTTAATTTTTGAATGAAATGATGTGTATTCAAACAAAATAGTCGAAAGTGTTGACATTTTATGCTTGGCTGACTAAAGATGATCTGATGGTATATATATATGTCAAAATGAAATTTAAGATTTCGACTGAAGGTGCTTGGTGGAATTTCAATATATACAATGCTCGCAATGAGCGAAACCGGTCCTGATCTATTAAATAAAGTGGAATAAAGTACAAAAGAATGTTGTGTTTTTATCAGTGTAAAAAAAGACGACTCCGACTCCGGGGAAATTTTTCAATAATTTCATTTTGAATTTGAATCGTTCAAACTATGTACATTCTCACAGATTTTGTCACTAACGACCCAGGTTTCGCCTTTCGGCATATTCAGGCGTTCAAGTGCACGGATGAACTTGAACTGACGCTTAGTAAATGATAAATAAATGTATCACTGAGTCCAAAGCCATTGCTGGCGAAAAGGATAAGCTCTGTGAGAATGTACATAGTTTGAACGATTCAAATTCAAAATGAAATTATTGAAAAATTTCCCCGGAGTTGGAGTCGTCTTTTTTTACACGATTGATAAAAACACAACATTCTTTTGTACTTTATTCCACTATATTTAATAGATCAGGACCGGTTTTGCTCATTGCGAGCATTGCCAACCGAACCTATTAAATAATGTGGAATAAAGTACAAAGGGATATTGTGTTTTTATTTAGAGGTAAAGAAGTAGAGGACGCACCTGGCGACAAGGAACTGGTGCAAGTTAAATAAATTAAGTATTATCTTTAAAACTAAGTAAGTTTAATTATTTGGTCAAAATCTTAAGAAGAAAGTATTATAGCATCGTAAAGTAAAAGTAATTTGTTAACATCAAAAAAACGGCAACCGAAAGAAACAATATAGACATATAATCACTTTTTAACTATGATCATCCACATAATCTTTGACGAAAATTTCCGCAATTATATTATATCTGTGCATTATCATTAAGATTGCCGTGGGCGAGTGGTAATGATACCATATGTTTGGTTTCAAATCACCGAACATATATGGTCATAAAAACACGTGACTTAGGCTATAGTTTTCTCAATATAAAGATGTCTTCCAAGCATAAGAATTATGGAATAAAGTTATTTTGACACCAAATTTGTGTCGTTACTATGTCTAAACGAATTGTTGGTTACCTGAGTTAATTAAATATTTATACATAACCAAATTCTATATCAAGTTAAAACTCTGATTATTCCCTTCAAAGAAAGAATATAATGATAAACATAAATCAATGTATGTTCATATTTCTCGATGGTGTGTATAACTTTAATATAACGTTAATGCTTAGACCAGGCGTTGGGAACCTGCGGCCTTTTGGCTCCTCTGGTGCGGCCTTCTGACCAATTTTGTTATTCTGTAAATTTATGTAAATTCGTAAATTCTTCTTCTTCTTCTTCTTTGGCCATGTTCGCTCCCTATGTGGAGCATATGGCCGCCACGCGGCACCTCCATGTTTCCCTGTCTCCTGCCAATTGCTTTGCTTCTTCCCATGACATGCCAGCATCACTCAGTTCCGCCGAGTACATCCTATGGATAGTTCAGTAATGGTCAGTAATTCGTAAATTACTGACCGTAAATTCCTGTTTCCGGACAAAGATTCCCTAGTCAATGTTTACTGCGGCCTTTAGATAAGAAAAGGTTCCCCACCCTTGGCTTAGACCCTTAGAGTAACAGCATTATACTAAATTGAAAAATATAACACTTTTAGAATTTATTTCACATTATTTATTTAAAACAGAATAGTTTTCATTCATCGTTTGTTTTATCGATTGATGGAACATAGCCAGTCCTGATCTAAAATAAATAATGTTAAATTAGTGAACACACGTGTTTTATTTTTTAAATATAAGATAGTGTGATACTTAATTGGTTTATGATACATGTAAAACTTTACAACTTGTTTCTTAATTTAACGTAAGCTAATCGAGTGATAATTTTATGATATTATGGCACGAAATTCTATAAAATAACAACCGGATATGTCGAGGGATAAAATATAATAATAAAAAACGAGTCTGTTAGTAAATTAAATAAAATATAGCTGACATTTCCTGTCTCGTTTATGACATTAAAATAGTTTCTAATTTGATAAAGGCGATCTCATGGATAGCACTAATTTTGTTTATAATCAATTCGTAGGAAAAACGTATGTAATAAAAAATACCTTCACCCAAACATGCAATTATTGTAATTTCTAAAAAATATTTACTTTCCAATATGCAGTGCTTTCCACTCGTCAAAAAAAAAAAAAAACACCGTAATTCAATGCATTCATATAACATGGAATTATTTGTGACTGTGTTTTTAAAATAATAATCGTATAGTAGAAACTTTGAATGATACACTCGTATGAAATGATTATCCATAATAAAAAAAGGTCTGTGGTTATTTGATCAGTAACATAATGAATTATAAGTGGTCAAGTTTCAATTATTTAATATAAATGAAGATTGAACATTATAACGTGGCTGCCGGCCAGATTTGAAACTAAAGGTATAGGGGAAAAGGCGCCTGTACACGAGCATCAAAAGTTGCACATGACTAGCATCATTGCCAATATGGTCCGGCAACTTCTCCGATAGTACTATTGAGAACATATCTGGACAATTGGTATCAGAATACTCTTCATTATTGTTGGAGTAGATGGTCAATAATTGTGAGCTGATGTAAAACAAAATGGCCGAAAGTTATTGCTTATTTGACAGCTGTCACTTTTACCACAATGAAACAAGGATTTATTGTGACCATAGTTCACGTTTTCTCACTATTTAAGTGCAGCTATTGCAGTCCTGTTTCGAGTAACTACATTGGATAGCGATGTTTACGTTGCTACTTCTCGCAAATCGCGTCTGAAGTATCCATTTTGAGGTTAATTGATAGCCAATAAATCAATTTTAATAGCTTATTGTTGTATACGGATAAATCTGCAATCGAATGAGTCTCGTTCTAATATTATAATATAAACACAACTTGACATTTGACGTTTTTGACTTGACAAATCGCAAACAGCATTGGCGGATCCAGGGGGATGGCCATGACACCCATGGCCACCCTCTGAGAAAAATTGAGAGGCCTCCACACTCTTGGCTAAAATACTTTTTGATTCTAAATTTTTCTAGAGCGCTTTGTTGTATCATACGCTTAAATACTCTAATACAACCGATACATGATTTATTTATATTAAGATATCTTATTTTATCATATAGGAAATATATTTTCAAATACAATAGCCATCCCCTGGTATATTTTCAAGATCCGCCAGTGGTAATCAAAGTTGTACATTTGGAAAAGAACTAGGGGGAATAGATTTATCCTGGAAATGCTGCCGTATTTTCGGTGGTGGCAGATCATTTATCGTTTAAAATTATAAAGACCCGAACATATTCATAACCTCAAAAATATAACATTAAATACAGACTTGACAGTAACAAATATATATTATTGTAGAACGAAATACCCTTTATAAATTGTGTGCACACTCATGTTCTTCTCACTTCCATGTCCCACAATATCGTTTTTACTGATCATCTTGGTGCGTCATTGCCCATTAGTTTCCTCCAGAGGTATTGTGTGTTATGTCATTGTATGTATGCATTATAACTGGCGCATTCTTGGAAGGCTTAAAGAATTGCATACACGGACAAAGATGCAGTTTATTACTAAAAGAATTTGTGATGTCACTGAGAACTTTTACCTGAAGGCAGGGATGGGCTGGAGGGAGATCGCTCGAGCCCCTTGTTAAATTTAGGCGCGGCCGGCGAGTCCCTTGTTAAGATAATAAAATCATTCGTCTTAGATCAAATCATCACATAACTGCAATTTCTTTAGATGGTTAAATTTTAAAAATAGTTGTCCCTTCATTTTTTTATTCAGCGTTGTAGGCTTCCGTGTCGGACCTCACAGGCTCGAGTCCCAGTACGAAATAGCATTTTTTCAATCGATTTATCTTTATCCTGTTCGAAGGCATGAGTGTTTGTGATGTCTTAAGATGATCTCCCACTCTTCCGATCCTTCAACTCAACTGGGCGCTACTATTAGTTAATCACAAGTCCTGTCTTATCCTTATCATTATATCTCTACTACTCTCTTGAGGTGTTGAGCGACTAAGTAACAAACAGTTCTCGTAGAAAAATAACTTGTATTAAGATACCTTCATTAGCAGGCCATATGCTCTACACTGGGAGCGGACACGGATAAAAAATGGATACCACTTACCAAGCCCCTTGTTAAGAAATTGGCAGCCCACCGCTGGCTATAGGCAATATTTTTTAAGTGAATGTATTAAAATATAAATAGTCTTGGATAAAGTCCATGTTGGATACACCTCGTTAATAACAATGTTCACTCATTACTAGTTGGCAGGACCAGTTGCCACCTTTTGCATACTCAGACAGAGAGCATTTGTTGTACGTTTTGCATAGCAGAAAAAATCTTCTTTTTCTGCTATGGAAATAATGTTCCCTCTGTAGATAATTTGACGTTGATGCTTGACCTCCATGATTCCCTGCCATCCGTTCTCTCTCATGATATGCCAGCATCTTTCAGTTCCATTGAATATACCCTTTTTAGCACAAATACGTTATTCTTCTTTATAAAAAATATTTTGTTAGCTGTGTTATCGAAATTTGATGTAGTTACTGTAATGTTTAACTTGATAATATTAATCAGCCATTTCAAATTAAAACAGACCGCGGACGACAAACATGGAATTGATTACTTCGATATTAATGAATGGATGAAACGTATATAATCTAGCTCTAAGTAGATGCTGCATTTTAAATGTATCTACCTTCAAATTAATTTCATTTCCGTCTATTGGGCATTATGAAGCAAAAAAAAAACATTATTTCACAACAGTGAATTTAGTCAATACAATTGCTTTTATCGACTAGCCATATTGAAATTATTGAAAGGTATAATTAATTAATTTGAAATACAACAATCGGCAGCAGGAAACCCTCTAAATCAGGGGTTACCAACTGGTGAGGAGTTTTAGCGTTATATGTGCTGAATCGTGGGATTAATAGATTCTTGTTTTTGAGCTGAAACGTGAATACTCTGTAATAGTTCTACTGAAAACTTTGTTTGTTGAAATATGCTTAATTTAGTATTCAAATTTCAATCGTTCAAATTCAGTACATTCCCAATACTGTTCAAGAAAAGCAATGGCCTGATAAGTGTTATTCGAACTCTGATATATCGAAAACAATGGTTAAGAGGTGGTATTTATTTTTTATTTATTTATTTATCCATGTCCGCTCCCAATGTGGAGCAGGTCACCCAAATTCGGCAGTTGTTTCAGAAAATATCAAAATAGTCCATAAAATCGTTTCGGCCGATCGTAAATTAAAGTTGCGTGAGATAGCAGAGAAGTTAAAGATATCAGAAGACAGTATATCTACAATTTTGCATGAACATTTATCAATGAGAAAGCTGTGTTCAAAGTGAGTGCCGTGTTTGCTCACAGTCGATCAAAAACAACAACGCATCGACAATTCAGAGCGCTGTTTGGAGCTGTTTAAGCAAAATAAACAGATTTTTTACGTCGATTTGTGACAATAAATGAAATATGGATCCATTACTACACATCTGAGTCAAAAAGATCGTCAGCTGACTGGACAGCAGCCGGTGAAAGACGTCCAAAGCAACCAAAATTTCAAACGTTTTTTAGGATGCGCATGAAATTTTGTTCATTGACTACCTTGACAAAGTCAAAATCATTAATAGTGAATATTAAATGGCGTTATTGGATCGACCGAGTGAAGAAATAAAGAAAAACCGTCCTCAAATGCAAATGAAAAAAGTGCTGTTTCATCATGACAATTCACCGTATCACATGCTGATGAAAACGATGGCCGAATTGAACGAATTGCGCTTCGAATTGCTTTGCCACTCATCTTATAGTTCAAATCTGCCCCCCAGTGACCAGGCTGTTTGCAGACCTCAAAAAAGCTCCAGAAAAAAGAGGTTTGGTATAAATAAAGAAGTGGTTGCTGAAGTTGAAAGCCTATTTTGAAAGCAAAGACAAATCGTTCTACAGAATATTTATAAAAAAGTTGGAGGAGCGCTGGACTAAATGTATCACTCTTGAAGAAGAGTATCTTGATGAATAGAGGTGAATTTTGCCTAAAAGTTGTTGTTTTATTAGTTAGGCCCGGGACTTATTGAGTGATGTGATATATATCCATTAAGGATTTCGATAGGTACTAAAGACGTATTTATGACAAAGATATTATGAAAATCAAACGTAATTTTTTCACAACTCAAAAGCAGTGGCGTAGCTAGAAGTTTGGGGGCCCTCGTACAAACGTCACGCAAGCCCGCCTTCTTTTTCGATGAAACCTCGTGCATTGCATGACTGCTGTGAGATGGCAAAGCTGCTGGATGCAAAGATGATTCATATTTCAGTGCAAAATAATATTCTATGTATAGT
>JAHZMQ010000349.1:0-10574 GCA_031772345.1 Himalopsyche anomala | reverse complement strand
AAAAAATAATAGTCAAGGTTTTAGATATAATTTATCTTTATATTTATTTGTTGCATATTATATTTGAATGATATAATATTTCCGAAAACATAAGAAATCCAAATATTTAATTTCACTGATTCAACACTTAAAAAAAATAATGTGAAATCAAGAAAAAAAAACATAATAAAAGGTATCAAAATTGATATCATTTACAAACTCATCTTATTCGAGCATTATTATTATATTATGTTATTTTTTTTCTTCTCTCCTTTTTTTCTACCAACCAGTTTTCTTTTTGCATGATAATCTATTCGGTGACTTATTTTATGGTAGAATATTATCAAATTTATTTTAAATTGTTTAATCATTAAGATTATTTAGTTCTTGCAATCCAAAAAAATGCGTAAGAATGACTTACTAAGAAGAATACTTGTATGTTTTAAATAATCGATACTTATTGTTAAACACGTTGTCTGATTTTCCTTAAGACATACTTCAGAGAAATAACAATTAGACTTTGCAATATTAGTTTAAATTATACTACGAAGCGTTGATTATTAAAATCAATAAATCAAAAACTCCAATGCAGCCAACCTTCCCCGCTTTTAATAGCAATATGAAACTGTGGGACCTATTCAAAACCTCTCTTTCTTTTGTCTTGTCTCGTGCTTCGCAGCAGCCATTTCAAGCAATCTGACATCTCACTCAAAACAAAACAATAACAACAAAATATAAAACAAGTGAAGCACGATCATGTAAATTTCAAATTTCACTTGTTTGTTCATGTTGAATAGACGAGAGTATTATAATACAAAATCGGACAAAGTTTGTTATGTACACTCAACTCTTTTTTACACGGTAGATGCGCTCAGGGCCGACGCCACCATACAGGCCAAACAGGCAACCGCCTAGAGCACAAACCATTAGGGGGCGCATTTATTTTATTTGTTCGTTGTAATTATGTATCGTATTCTAAACCAGTGTTTCTCAACATTTTTGGACCCGTGGCCCTTTTTGAGTGTCTTTATTTCTCTGTGACTCTCATATCACTGTTTTGTCTTCCCATAAGAATTCGAATTTCAAAAACCCAGAAATTTGCGAATTTCCCAAATTTACCAGTGTGGGACCTTTTTGTTTTTAGCTCTTCCAGGAATTTCGATTCCAAAATCACAGAAATTTAGGGATTTCGAAAATTTTGCACGTGGACCCCCTTAACTGTGCTGTGGCTCACCGTTGAGAAACCCTGTTCTATACATATGATCCGATAAAGAGAGGTTGAGCGACTGAGTAACAAACAGTTAACGTACAAAAAATTATGTTGAGATACCTGCATTTAAGAAGTCATATGCTCCACAATGGAACCGGACATGAAATTATAGAAAAAATACTCACGAATTGTTTTATTTTTGTTATTTCGAAAAAATAGGACGATTTGTTAAAAATGGGGCGCACCAATAACCATTAACCATTGCCTAGGGCGCCAAATAACCTCCCACCGGCACTGGATGCGTTCCACGAAAATCGTGCAAAATGTTTTTTTTTTTAAACCATGTCCGCTTCCAATGTGGAGCATATGGACTCCTAATGGAGGTTGTCGCAACACTGAGAGACCTGCTCGTTACTCAGTTGCTCAACCTCTCTTTTTCCAAAGAGAGTAGGGATAGAAGAATTGAGCTAGGACAGGACTAGTGGTAAGCCAATCGCTTTCGATACGCCCCGTTCATAAGATAGGATGGGTAGGAGAGAGGAAGGCATCACATACATCCATGCCTTCGAACAGAAATTCATAAACCGATTGAAAAATCAATTTATAAAACTGTCCGTACTGGGATTTGAACCCGTGCCCTCCGTAACGGAAGCCAACAATGCTGACCACTCGGCCACAAAGGCGGTCAAAGCAAAATGTAACTGGATTGAAAATCTATTGAGGACGTAAGTCGTTTTGATCGCTATGTATTTTAATTACGGAAAATTTATCCTTTTCATCGCTATTGTAATTGCAGTTATCAAACAACCATAAGCTAAATTGCCGCTATTTGATTAAGTTGTCTATTACTCACTGTCGTATTAAATTTAATTTTAGTTCAGAGCCACCCGCACTTCCTTGCGTGCTGAGAGATGCGGCGCGCTCTCCGAAGGTGACAGGCTCCAATGAGGAAGTCGGCCGTAAAACAGTGGAAAGTATCCGGAGACGACGCGAGGTGGAAGGTCGTTCAGTGACCCACTCAAATCAGCAAGCACTTAATACTCGATATGCCCACAATCGCAATGGAATCATTTGAACGCCCGCGTGCACAGCAATAAGGAAGTAAATACATAATGAAGTCAACAGTGCTAATTCTTATTTCCGCTTCGTAAGCGGATCATATCTCCATCGCAAACAACGCTTGTTAAATATGCACACAGTAGTATATTCTCAAAATATTTTATTAAGCGTAAATATAACCGATTTCATTCAACAAATTCTCCCTACCACATATTGTAAAATTGCAGACTTTTTACCATGTCCGCTCCCAATGTGGAGCATATGGACTCCTAATGATGTTTATCTCAACAGAAGTGTTTCTAAAAGAACTGATTGTTACTCAGTTGCTCAACCTCTCTTTTTCCAAAAAGAGTAGGGATAGAAGGGTAGAGCTAGGACAGGACTAGTGGTAAGCTAATCGCTCTCGATACGCCCCGTTTATAGGATAGGATGGGTGGGAGGGGGGAATTCGTAAAAATCAAAATAAAATAATTTAATTATTCTATCAGCGAGAATAATTCAAATTTTTCCATACGAAATGAAAGAAAAGAATTAGTTTAATATTTTGTTTTCAAATAAATACACAGATATTACTAATAGTTAAACAAATAACTGAAAAAAATATAATTTCATCTAAATTGAGAATTTTTCAAAATATATTTTATTCTTAATATAGTGTTTCTACAAGAACTGCTTATTACTCAGTTGCTCAACCTCTCTTTTTCCAAAGAGAGTAGGGATAGAAGGATAAAGCTAGGAAAGGACTAGTGGTTAGCTAATCGCCGTTCATTGGATATCATGGGTGGGAAGGGGGAATTCAAGACATCACATACATCCATGACTTTGAACAGAAATTCATAAATCGATTGAAAAAATCAATTTATAAAACTGCCCGTACTGGGATTCGAACCCGTGATCTCCGTAGCGGTAGCCAACTACGTTGACCGCTCGACCACACAGGTGGATTTTTTTAAACCATGTCTACTGATAATTAAACATTTTGACAGAATTTGTTTTACTGTAACTGGTTTTCAGTCATACGCATAATCTTTCGTTGAAGAGCGTAATGATAGAAGGATAACTAAAAGGAAGTATAAGCCTATTAAATACCTTAATACAAACTGTTCAAAATCGGATAATTTGTGTGTAAATACAATATATAAATGAGTTTATTACTTGCAAACACGACTCATTCTAAAATGGCAAAAAAATGAAATTTTAATTTAATTTTGTAAAATAATATACATTTTAAAAGTATTTTTAGTTTTACACTACTTTGTAATGATATTTTGTATGTTATCAAACTATTTTTGAGACTGATAGCTTTGATCTAAAAATACTTTCAAAATTAATATTTATTTACTAAATAACATTAATTGTTAACAAGCAGGGTTTGTTAGTTAATATTATAATTAACTCTCGTTCAGTCGTCAATCAAAAATGTTTAACTACCAATTAACGAATACTTTCGTGTAGATTTAATTGTATATGATTATTTGCGAATATATGAATGGCTTTTTTGACACTTTGAATTATTATTAATTGCCTTTCATCGCATCTTCTCACTGGTTGTTTGATATTAAAAAGTCAAGATTGCAGACAACAGTCGGTGGGTGGAGAGTTTGAGATTTTTCTCTCTCTTCGTGGCGTGGGAACTTAACCCAACTTTCACAGGTGATTATTCAAATGTGGATGTATCGTGAACCATTATTTTCGAAGTGCACGTACCCACGAGATAGGCGTTTACTTATAAATCTTTTTTTTTTTATATAACCAAAGTGATTTGGCATTTTAACATCTAACAATCTATGCTATGTTTCGATTATAAAATGATTAAGAGACGCTATTACAAAAGAAGTTAATTTCACCATAAATTAACTACACATTATTACACTATTCATATTTAAATATAGGGTGAGCTTGAAGTCTTTATTTAAATCCTGGCCTTCTAATATTAACAAAAATAATTGGCTTTAACTGCATTTATCACTTTTAGGATGTTCACGGTCAATACTTGGTGGAAAGGCATTATATTAAAAAAGACAAACATTCTTTGTACTTGGTCCACTTTATTTAACAAGATCAGGACCAATTTCTCTCATGACGAGCATTACCAACTGAAAAGAAATAAAATTAGCAGTGTTATTTACACAAAACAAAACAAAATAAAAATGCGTGATAAACAATTGGTATTACTGTGATTGGTAACCTCTTTGTGGAGGATACTAGATGCCTACGGGATCCCGCCTAAGATCAAATCCCTGCATGAGAATAGTAGTGCATGGTGTGTGAGAATCAGTGACTCAAATACCGAATGGTTCGGGGTCACAGACGGAGTGAGACAAGGCTGCGTTCTTGCACCGTTCCTGTTTATTTATTATTTTTGACTTTATACCTCGCAGGTCAATTCCGCCTGATCGAGGTGTAGCTGTTGGTCCAAATATAAAGCTGTGTGACCTTGAATATACTGACGATGCTGTCATTTTCGACAAATCTGTTAAGAGCATCCAGGAGATTATCGACGGGTAGGAACTAACTCAGGTTGTATTGATCTAAAAATGAATACTAGTAAGACCAATATGATGTGTAACCTTTGCCATAAATCTGGTCGACTGCTTTAGGTTTTTTATAAACAGAAAAGAGTGCCACGGCAAAAAAAAAAGATTTCAATATTTTCCCTTTGACGAAAAAGTTTGTGAAAACCTGTTATACACCATCGGTTATTCTTTCGATAGTGAGATAACTGAAATAGATAACAACAGAACTAAATGTTCTCTGTTTTATGGTTTTACTACAAATTATATATAAAGTGTTTTTTAGGTTTATAAACAAATGGTGGTTTATTTAAATTACAACACGATAAAAAACAAAGTATATATATAATAAGAACCCTCAAACCAGACCCGCTATTCATTATAACCGACCCGTAATTATTTTAAAGCCAGCCTTGATTAAAAATGCAAAGTTTTTTCTTGAAACCTGTCCATATAAGGCGAGAGAATTCCTCGCTGCATCTGTGTATCTAAAAGTCCCGACTGTTGAGTTAAAGATAAAAATTACCCATTAGTAAGCCAAAACAAGCTCTAGCAAGGCTGAAGAAAGAATAATATGATAACACTATAGAACTAAACGAGGCTGACTGCTTTAAGCCTCAGGAGCAGAGGCTTCGTGTACATTAACCTCTGTTTCGTTAACGATATAATATAGAAATTACATTACTTTAGTGAGTTAACAATATTTTTAATCAACTATAATAAAAACTCAACTCTTTTTTACACAGTAGATACTCCATTAACCTTTTCAGTATCGCGATGTTTTAAGCTAAAAAAACATTCACTCACATACCTACCGAATTTTTTAAATAATTTTTGAATAGTTTTAAAAATAGAACTGAATTTATGAATATTAAAAGTTTACTTATAAAATTATATCGACTGTGGAAGGGAAAAAGGACGTAACCCTCAATTTTCCATAACAGTTTTTTTCGACAATCACAATGTATACAACTTGACACACATTCTATCAAAAGGATGAAAGCAGAAAACGCCGAATAAGTATTTAAATTTAGCTTTTAAGTTTTAAAAAGATGACCTTGTAAAAAATTTAAGCCAAGAAAAAACACTGAAATAAAGGTTTTTCCGAGACAATTTATTTGATTAATATTACATTAGAACACGTTTTTAGCGCCTCCTGTAAAATTTGATATGTGTGGTTTACGTCCTTTTTCCTTTCCACAGTCGATATATAAAGTTTAATATCTTCAAGTTACATGAGTGATCTTCAGTGGCTTTACGGTATTCACGCCGTTCGTATGTAGCGGCCACCAGTGGCCTTACGGTACTGAAGCGGTTAAAACATGGTAATTGGTAAGCTAATCGCTTTCGCTACGCCCTATTATTATGTTTGGATGGGTTTAAGAGTGTTTTTTAGATGCAAACATCCTTGCCTACAAAATCCATTTATCGATTACAAAATGATTGATTAGGGAAACTAATGAGGCATCACAAACACTCATGCCTTTAAACAGAAATCGATAAATTGAATGAAAAAATACTGTTTGCACTGGGACGAGGTCGAGTCAAATCCGATACGGAAGCCAGTAACGTTAACCGCTGTACCATAGGACCTACGCCAAAACTTTGGCGTAGAATGTAAACAAATCGTCTACACCAAGCGTGGGGAACCTGCGGTCTTTTGGCTACTCTGGTGCAGCCTTCTGGCAAATTCTGTAATTCTGTAAATTTATGTAAATTCGTAAATTCCTGACATATTCTGACCGTAAATTTCTGTTTCCGTCCAAAAATTCTCTAGTCAATTTTTACTGCGGCCTTATGTCGAATCAGAAAAATGAATTCGGTCTTTAGAGAAGAAAAGGTTCCCCACCCCTGTTTGACACTCTACAGCAGTGTTTCTCAACCTTTTTGGGAGCGTGGCCCCTTTTGAGTGTCTTTATTTTTCTGTGGTCCCCATACCATTATTTTGTCTTCCCATGAAAATTATAATTTCAAAAACCCACCCTTTTTTATAGCTCTTTTGAGATTTTCGAATCTAGAATGCCAGTAATTTATTTTATTTACGGATTTACATAAAATAGCTGTGCGACGTCCGCCATTATGCTCTTCCCTGTACCGTTTTATCAATTTCGTGCCCCCCCTTAAACTGTGTTGTGGCTCGGTGTGAGTGAGAAACCATGCTCTACAGCAGTGCTCCGCAACCGGTGTGCCGTGGCACACTGGTGTGCCGTGGTCAAATACATAATGAAAAATTATTTGAATTGAATTATTATTAAAACCTCTGTGTTAATTGAAACAAAGCGCAGGTATCACATTAATTAGTTATTATTTTATAATAATTATTAAGATTGCGTAAAAGTAAATATATTATAGTTTTATGTATGTAAACTTTTCAAATAAAAAACGAAAATTTATTGTAAAATTTGTGTATCAATTTAATACCTATATATTTTTGCTTTTGGTGTGCCGCGGAATTCTAGGAAGAATTTTGGTGTGTCGCAGGTGAGAAAAGGTTGCGGAGCACTGCTCTACAGGACGGTCTTTTTTAAAGATTATTTAGTGTTTAGTGAAACTGTGCATTCTGAGATACTAACGACGTTGACCACTCGACCACAGATCTGAAGCCTCTATTATTGTTCTCAGGAAAACAGAGGTTGAGCCACTGAGTAACAAACACAATAAATAATCAATTAGTACTTGCTTACCAATGGAAAATGAAGACTCTATAATACGATTTTACACCTAAAAGTTATTTTATTATATTTTCGTAGATGAAATCATTTCTGCTGAACAATAGAAAAATAAATTAAGAACTACTTTGTATTAAATGGCTTGTAAAACCTTCAACAGATAAATATCGGATTTAATCGACGATATTGATGACGAATTCGTTCGTCGGATCAATACACATCGAGTGCAATATGACATTTTTTTTTTTAAATAGCGACCAGCGACATCACCAAAGCACAAAAGATAAACAATTTTTAGATGCCAATAATAGTGATATTGTTTTCAGACCTTGGCAAAATAATTTAATCAGACATATTCCCGAAATTCAACGGACCGTGAGTCCCGTTCTGTTTGGATAAATAAAATAATAAAAATATATGATAAGTTAATAAATAATGTGTTTAAATTTATCTGACACACAGAAAGACGTATATAAACGAAGCATAAAAATAATATGAAGATGTTTAATATACAACAGTCATTCACATAAGGGTATTAAATTTATATAATATATGAAGATGAATTATTGTTAAACGTTTGAACCAATTGGTAAAAAACATTAAAATGAAGTTAGTAATTTATTCTTACACAAATTATAAAGCATTATAGCCAGCGGTGGGATGCCAATATCTTAACAAGGGGCTCGGTAAATCTTATCCATTTATTTGTATCCATTTTCGCTCCCAATGTGGAGCATATGACCTCCTAATGAAAGTATCTCAAAAAAAGTTTTTTTTTCTACGACAACTGTTGTGTAGTAGGGATAGAATCATAAGACTAAGACAGAACTAATAATTATCTCGAACCCATGAGGTCCGGCACGGAAGCCCATAACGCTGACTGAAAAAATGAAGGGGCTACTAAGTCTTGTTTCGTAATAAAATTTAACCATGTACAGAAATTGCAGTTAGGTGCTAATTTTATTTTCTTATATTAACAAGGGGCTCACCAGTCCCGCTGAAATTTAATAAGGGGCTCGCGCGAGCCCCCTCCAGCCCACCCCTGATTATAACTATTAATAATAAACAATATAATTTGTATATAGGAAGCAAACTCATAAGTAACTAGTCTTTCTCTCCCGTGAACTGGAGTCCCGGTGAGCCATCAGTTCTCGGTTTCCCGGAATTACAAAAAAAACAAATACTGGGAAATGAAAAAATATGTTTTTTTTTATACTTTGTGACGTCATCGCAAGCCGAATTATTTCTTCGTACTGCTTTTAAGAGCTTATTGCTCGAATCGAAAAAAAATATGGCGCAAAAATAGCATTTTTATTTGCGTTTGACATAATGGGTTGTTTTAAAAAATAAAATACTTAAAAACCGTTTGTATAATTTATATTTTAACTGACATTACCTAACAGTATTGAATATTTATATTTTATACATTGAATATATTATACATATTTCAATACTGTTTAATTTTTAGTCTTATGGATTTTGTTGTTTTCCGTTTTTACATTTTTAATTTTCCTGTGAAAATCCCTGGACCGTTCTATTCTATTTAGCTTTATGTAAGATTTAAAAACCCTAAATGTGTGCCTCCTGCACTTATGGGGTAATCCGCCACCGTAAATGACACTTAAAAACTACCCCCAATGATCACAAGCAATCAAGCAAAAACTTTTCAGTGTCGCTAAATCAGATTGCGATAATGTTAAATTTGTTAATTAAACTGTCAGCTTTTAATTAGAAAACGAAATTATATATTTAAAACGGTAACCATAAACATATTTAATTATATATTTCCATTAAATATTTTGCAATTCTTTAAAGATTAACACTTGTGTAATATTTATAGATGAATTTACATTTTCATTGCTAATTTAAGTATAACTATAAATACATTTTAAAGTATAAAGTCCTATTAGAAAATTACTTTTTCTGTGTACATCGTAAGAGCGTGCAATAAAAAAGTAAACAATTTTCAGTACGGCTTTGAAACAAGGTTGAATAAACATATTTTTCTGTAATGTTAAATCAGATTTTGACATGGCGTGACAGTTTTTGCATACGTTTCATAATTTTGCTGTCATTTGTTTGTTTTTTTGACAACGCTTAACCTTTCGAATATGTGATGGAACATCACATAAAAATCTGCATAAAATAATTATTGTGTATAAACATTTGCACAATAATCATTACTTCAAATGTTTTTTTTTATATTTACTTGGATATATTTATGCAATTCAGTATTTGTGACGTAAAGAATTAATGCGATACGTGACCGTTTTCTTGATATTAGAGAAATATACAACAACAAAAAACTGTGTAATTTACTTTGTCGAAATTATTTGATTATATGTTTTATTAGTTTGAAATAATATTTTGATTGTATGTATATATGTTTTTTTAATAACGTCAGACGAGTGATTGCTCTATCGTCTTATCTATTAGGTAAAATAATTTATTGATTTTATAATACTTCATTCAGTGGCGGATTATCACATAAGTGCAAGAGGCGCGCGCTTGAGGCCTCCGAATCTTAGGGGCCTCAAAATAGCATATATACTTTTGATTCTGTTTTCAATAATAATTATTATTTTACGTAGACTTTTGCAACGGTTTTATGTTATTTAAATAAGTGTTTTACACAATTTATAGCATCTAAGGCGTCCCAAGAGAGTAATGCGGCACTGCCTAGATTAGGAGGTCGCTGTTGACTGGTTTATACAGATCCTTTAACTCTCGCGGCTCGGAGACTAGAAAAATACTTCTCTGCCGATGGGGGTCGTTTAGGGAACCCAGTGGTTTCCTCATTATTGGCCTTATTCTTATGAATTTCAAAAAAAAATAGTCTAAGGGATTTAAAATATCTCTCTGCATCATTCCTCATACATTTTTTTTTATAAAAATCCGTGTTTTTTTAATAAATAATCATATTTTAAGTTGCGCGTAAAAAGATGTCATTCCAGTGCAAATGTTAATTTTCAACTGACGCGTTCAGCGGCGTTCAGCTCAGTTATCTTACGAACGATCGCTGATAAGCGGGCGCTTATATCGTTATCGCATTATCGTATTTATACAAAAGGTCCAAAAAACTATGATATAAGAATACCTTATTTATAAACATTGTATCACCCATATTAAAATAGATATTTAAGA
>JAHZMQ010000348.1:0-10601 GCA_031772345.1 Himalopsyche anomala | reverse complement strand
CTTCTGTTGGATACCTCCATTAGGAGGCCATATGCTCCACATTGGGAGCCGATATGGATAAAAAAAAAGGATATGGACTTCTAATCGAGTTTATCTTGACAATAATGTTTCTACTAAGAATGCTTGTTTCTCAGTTGCTCAACCTCTTGTTTTAAGAGAATAAGGATTAGCTAATCGTTGGTTTTAATAGTAGAGACAGAAAGATAAGGCTAGGGACTGGACTAGTGGTTAACTAATTGCTCTCACTACGCCCAGTTATTAAAGGATCAGAAAGGAGGGATGGACTTTTCAGACATCACTAACACCCATGCCTTTGAGCGGAAATCGATAAATCAATTGAAAACAATGTAAATCACAACGCTAATCACAGCGCCATAGGACCATACAATTCAATATGGAGCATCGGTAGCAGACATAGCTCAAAAAAATACATCAAAATTTAAAATCGCAAAATAATCATTAATTTTGTTTTCTATTTAGTTCCAACGCGATATCACGATATGGAACAGTAAAGAATATCTCAACAACCCCTTCTTGGTGAAAACGGACCGGTACCTGAAAACCTTCAGGACTTGGTTCAAGCAATTCTATTCGGAAAATAGCTTGTCCTTTGACGACGCGGTCAAAATAATCGGGGGGAACTCCGCCGTGGACTGGTGAAAGATGAGAAAATGCTTTAGCAACGTACTAATTCAAAGTTCACTACAAAGAAAGAAAATCAATTGACGCATTGACTACGATGGATGGCTATTATAAGATTATTTACTTATTGTACCGAAGTATGAATATCGGCCTGCATTTCAGCTTACCGTGGTATATCTATGAATTTTTTGACTCTTTTGCTGTAGTTCATACCTTAGGTTTCAATACCGTATTTAAAATGTCAACGAAGAGATGATCAAAAGTTGTCAAGGAATAAGCCGAAATAGCTATCAACTAATAAATATAAAAAAAACTGTAGAACTAAATATGTTGCTATTTTTTCCCCACAATTCTTGTTACCCGATTAAATAAAAAGCAAGATGAAAAGTTATTCTTCATCTAAAAAGGACATTTTTTTTTTAACCATGTCCGCTCCCAATGTGGAGCATATGGACTCCTAATGGAGTTTATCTCAACAGATGTGTTTCTATGAGAACTGCTTATTACTCAATTGCTCAACCTCTCTTTTTCCAAAGAGAGTAGGAAAAGAAGGATAGGGCTACGACAGGACTAGTGGTTAGCTAATCGCTCTCGATACGCCCCGTTCATAGGATAGGATGGGTGGGAGGGGGGATTCAAGACATCACATGCATCCATGCCTTCGAACAGAAATTCATAAATCGATTTATAAAACTGTCCGTACCGGGAATCGAACCCGGGACCTCCGTAACCGAAGCCAACGACGTTGACCACTCAACCACACAGGCGGCATGGAAGAACATAGAAGGGGATTAGACAGAATTAAATAATTGTTAGTTCTCTGTTGTGATATATTTCATACTTCATTTGTACAAATGTATACAGATAAAATTAGATATAACACAATTAATATTGACGAACCATTGAAGAAATTCAATCAATAATTTGTAACATAAATGAAAAAAATATCAGGCGATATACAATTCAGGAGGTAATTTTCAAATTTGGCTTAATCCACTTTTCAAGAAACTGGGAAAACGCGACATTTTTGTTCATCATTCTTTAACCCTTTGATTAGTGAGTTGATTTTGTACGGACAACATCTCGGGAGTGAGTTAATTTTGAAGTATTTATTAATTTTTATTTGATTGATTTTAATAATTAAACTATGAATTTATTTATTTTTTTCACTAGGATAATTAACTTTGTACCTTTGCTGATTACATTATAAATTATATTTGGAAAAATCAGCGGTTCTCAACATTTTACATAAAGAAAATTGTTCAAGACATATTTTTAAAAAAATAAGTGCTAGATTATAAGAAGAAATGCATTTTAAATTATAATTGGACAAAGTCAGTGGTTTTCAACATTTTCCAAACAAAGTTTTTCAAGAAAATATTTTCTTTAATTTAATAGCGCTAGATTATAAAAAGAATCGTTCAATTATAATTTTTGGTCGGACAAAGTCAGTGGTTCTCAACATTTTACAAAATGTTATACAAGAAAATGTTTTTTTAAATTTATTAGTGCGACAGTATAAAAAGATTTTTTTAATATTTTAAATTATAGTTGAACAAAGTCAGTGATTCTCAACATTTCACAAAATGTTTTCCAATAAAATATTTTTTAAGATTTATTAGTGATTGATCATAAAAATAAATGTACCTTATAATAAGTAAAGTGTCATTGTATAAACTTACCCAAAACATAAAAAAATAATTTTACACTGCGTTTATACTCACACTATTGATTTATAAACACCTATGTATATGTTTATACACACACTATGTGTTTATATACACACTATAATTTGAATAAATAATAGGGAAAATTGATTTTTCGATAATTGAAAATTATTACGAGTAATCGGAAAAATAAAATTGTTTATGAAGTAAGTAAGACATGATAAGTTTATACAAAGATAATAGAAAAATAGGACGCTAAAATTTTCTTTTCGTGTGGTATTCCTCAAAACACGGATAAACACACAGTGGAACATCACATCCAACACACATACATTTTGTGTCTTTCCTTTTTACTGGACGAATTTCGGAATGACTGCACACAAAGCATTTCCTCCGTGTGTTCAAACCTTGAGCCATCGTTTCCGGTACAGGGTGAATAAAATGTCTCGCTGATAGTCTTATAGGTGTCACCTTAGCTCTTCTGCCTCCGGAAGACGATGGTCTTGGTTCATGGTATTTTTCAATAATTTGTTTTATTACTCTCATACGAAAATCAATGAATTTTACATTTTCTCCTGATTTAACTCCGTATAAACGATAAGCATTTAGAGTCGATACATCCAACAGTCGAAAGAATTTTTTTTTATACCACTTTAGCGATTTCCTTGAACAATCCATGAAACTAATCATCATATCCGTTTTGTCAACAATTCCCATGTTTAGATTATAATCAAGAACAGCTTCTGGCTTACTAATGTTTTCCCTTGTTGAATAATTTATGGCATTAGAAATAACCATTTTCGGTTCATGGATATTTGTGAGCATATACACCTCCCGTTTGTCCTTCCATTTTATAGCTAATAGACTATCCGAATGCAAATGTTTCACATAACCACGAGTTTGCTTTCCTACTGGAAATTTCGGAAAACTTTTACGATTAGGTCGGACAGTACCACAAGCGTGAGTTTTATTATCCAAGAGGTAATCAAATAATGCTGGACTCGTGTACCAATTATCAATAAATAATCTATGTCCTTTTCCTAAATTATCACGAAGCATCGTTTTTACAACCGATCCAGATATACCTATATTTGTATCTATTTCCATGTCTGTTGTGGCTCCCGTGTAGACAATTATATCCAACACATAGCCCGTCTCAACATCGCAAAAAACAAATATTTTTATTCCAAACCGATGCCTTTTGGATGGAATATAAATTCTGAAAGACAATCGCCCTTTCCAAAGTAAAAGACTTTCATCGATGCATAAATTTCGGAACGGATGAAAGACAGCTTTATATAATGATTTTTTTGGATCTAATAGTGGCCTAATTTTTTGTAATCGATCAGGGCTGCGGACGGTGTTATCTGCAAAGTGAAGTGCTCGCAGTAATAGAAAAAAACGATCTTGGGAGAAGAGAACTCTAAAAAATGGGGTTGCAATTAATTGATTTGTTGACCATGAATTTTAGAAAAAATACATTTTACTAATAATTTTGCAAAATTTTGAACACTACAATCTCTAATTCAGGCCTGGAATTTTTGATAGAACATCTGTTTGTGGAGCATAATTCACGATGTTTCTCAGAAGAACATAAAAAGGAAAAATAATAATTTTACGCAATTCGATTTTGTTCGTAATATTTGCATTTATTTCAAGCATTTTTTTTTCGCTAAAAACGATTATTTTTTTATACAACGATGAAAAATGATTGACAAATATATTTGAGTTATCTATAAACCAAATTTTAATTGAAATTAGAAACGCGGCGCAGAAAAATTGTATGAAACCGCGCGGCCGCACATACGCGGCGATACTCTATATGGATCTATAGAGTGCCGCCGCATACGTGCGGCGATACTCGTCAAAGGGTTAAGGGTTTCTGTTAGAATCATTCTTTGAAAATGTTTAAAAATCAAGAATTACAAATAGTGTGTAAAAATAAAAACTTTTGAGTGTAATAAATAATAGAGAAAAAGTTATTTTGAATTTGACCAATTTCATTTATAAAATCTGGATCTGACTAAAATTAGAAGGTTGGATTGGGTTAATTTTAACCTTTTCAAAACTTTATGTATATGATATCAGGGTTGTATAATACAAAATTATATAACATGTAAAGAAGGTAAGTAAAAAACTTACATATTCAAATTGCATTAACATGGAATTTTAAAAACAATATTGTAAATACATATGTACAAAAAAGTGAAAAAAAACCATATTATTTGTGAATATTGTACATCAATTGTGTCGCCTGCTGTGGCCCAGTTGGTTAGAGCTTGCTCTACCGATCACACAGGTCTGGGTTCGATTCCCGGTCAGATCACAGTGAATTTGAGAATTATTATATTCATAGTTGTGATCGAATACTGGGTGTTTGTGATGTAAATTCACATCATTTCCTCTCCTCCCATCCTTCTGATCCTTTAATAACTGGGTGTAGCAATAGCGATTGGCCAACCACTAGTCCTGTTCTAGCCTTATCCATCTTTCCCAACTACTCACTTTGAAAAAAGTGAGGTTGAGCAACTGAGTAACAAACAGTTCTCGTAGAAAAAACTTCTGTTGAGACACCTCTATTAGAAGGCCATATGCTCCACATTGGGAGCGGGCATGGTTAAAAAAAAAAAAAAATTACATACCTAAGAATCGTAGTTGCCTCTAACTGTTAGAAATACTCCAAAAATACTATTGCCTGGGGAGCGAAACAAATTCCTATAGCCGTTTACTTTGCAGATTACAGATGAGGTGTTGTTCTAAGGCAGGGGTTACCAACCCCGTGCCCGCGGGCGCCATGATTGATTCCGATGCGCCCGCGAACTAATTTATCGAATCGTTAAATTTCTAGGAAAAATTATAGGGATATGAGGATTTCAAATTCCTCGGTGAGCTAAAAAAAAAATGAGGGTAATTGTAGAGTATAGCTCGTCATGGATTATTACGGCGAAAAAATTCACAAACTAAGCTAAAAACAACGCCACGATTTAAAACTATTTTTTGAGGGCTTGATAATTGCGTTAAAATCACACATTAAAAAGAAGAACACTGATAAATTATACGAAATACGAAATATTTCGTATAATTTATCAGTGTTCTTCTTTTTAATGTGTGATTTTAACGCAATTATCAAGCCTTCAAAAAATATTTTTAAATCGTGGCGTTATTTTCAGCTTAGTTTGTGAAGTTTTTCGCTGTAATAATCCATGACGAGCTATATATACTCTACAATTACCAAAAAAAAAAAACGAGTCATGCTATTTTGGGCAAATCGGTAAATTCCTGGGTTTTGAGATTTTGAAAAAAAAATGTGGCGCTCGCCGCCCTACCAATATTTTGGATTGGGCTCTAGGGTCCAAAAAGGTTGGTAACCCCTGTTCTAAGGTATAAACAATATTTAAAAATAATAATTATTGAGTATGTTTTTGTATTGGCAGCACCGCCACGGAATTAACTGTCAGATAGTTTCAGACTCGATTAGCGAATAAAGGTATAAAAATTATATGTTGTTATTGATAGAATACAAACCTATCGGGTGTTGGGTTTATAGAGCTCGCCCGCCATCTTGAAGAACGCGTGCACTCTATCTGTGTGGGGATATAATGTTCTTTTCCACAAAAACTCGCACAGATAGCCGTGGTGATGGTTAACGATTCGCCCATACCGAGGTACATTGAAATGAACTTCTCTCCATGCTCTTTCTATGTTTCGAGTATGAGCTCCCGTTGAAGGGTGAACATAATTCAAGGAGTGGTTATCCCTTAGGTGTACGAAACCTTCCGCTTGAAGGCAATCGTATGCCTTCCAGCAATCGGAGATTATCGTTGTCCCGGGAAGAATGTTTTCTTTAATTACTTCAAGCAATGTTTCTTTGCACCTAGTATCCACTGCACACATAAACAGTTTGTGCGAGTTTCGCTCACACCCACTAAAAACCCACTGTCCGTCGATAACTCTTCCCCGATTGTATTTGGGTTTGCCAAACTTGGCTTCGTCGATTTCCACGATTATCCCGACGCCACCGATTTTTTCACTGTTCTTCGTGCACCAGTCCACACACACTTCCCGACAGTAATTCGTCAAATTGGCCACGGTATGAGAATTCATCATCATGTCGGACATGATGAATTTTAACCGGGGAGACCGCAACACGCACCAGAAAGAAACGATTTTACAAATATCGACAGTAGAGAGACGGGAAGTCTCGAAAAAGGTTCCCTTCCGGGCAGAAACGGTAAATTGACATCTTTTATTTTCTTTTTGGTTTTCTGGGTTTTGAATGGTCTTACCGCAACAAAACATCCATGACTTATGATACAATTTACACTGAGTTAAACAATTGGGACACATAACAGTTCGCGCAACCACACCGTGCTTGATAAGCCATTCCAACAAATTCTCCTCGTTAGATACCAAAGTAAAAAATGTTAAGAAAGTTTGCTTGCATGCGATGCAATCCATGGTTGAACAATATTTAAAAATGGATGGTTTATCTCTGATGGATGCTTACTTGAAAAATAAAATTGGCGCGCCAGCGTAGTCATAGACAGTATTGAAAACCATAGATTGATTTATTTTGATTTCGAATAAGTAGTGCATATTTGAGCACATTGTATTTATTCTCAAAACGTACAGCAGGAAATCGAAATCAAAAAAATACATACGTGTTATATATTTGGTAAAAGTGTATTCAAGCTAATCATGGATTATTTCGACAAAAAACTTCACAAACTAAGCTAAAAACAACGCCACGATTTAAAATTATTTTTTCAGGGCTTAATCATTGCGTTAAAATCACTCATTAATACAAAGAACACTGATAAATTATGCGAAATACGAAATATTTATCCCTACTACGCCTTTATTATTCGATATGGCCGCGCCCCGCGGGAAGATTTATTTTATTATACAATATTACTTAAATACAATAAATTATTGTAAAGTAGGAGAGCAACGACAAACAAATATAAAGCTCCATTAGTATTACGCTCGAAATGAAGAATCCCGTCAAACGTGTATTATTATTTTAAAGTATGAATTAAAAATAATTTTAACGGTAAGGGTGCACCATAAGCAATTCACCTAAATTCATCCTTCGTGATGTCTAGTAGGAAATCTATCAACTTTCATACAAAAGCTTTAACCTTTTGACGCGAACTAGCGCCAGAGAGTTCTATAAATTTTGCGATCGTTGTCTATGAATTTTGTATACAAAAGGTATCTGTCAAACTGACGTTTAATCGGAGATACGTTTAATGTCGGTTTGGCAGGTGAAAGTAACTTCGCTAGCTTAGACATGAATTAGCACATGAAAGTGCATTTGCATCGACATGAAATAAAATGCACACAAATGCATGGTAAATATTCCTTACAAGATGTGTGTTCACCGTCGTTGGCTTCGAATCCCAGTACAGTCTTATAAATTGATTTATGAATTTCTGTTCGCAGGCATGGATGTGTGATGTCTTAAAATCCTCTCTCCCACCCATACTATCCTATGAACGAGGCGTATCGAAAGCGATTAGCTAACCACTAATCCTGTTCTAGCCCTATCTTTCTATTCCTACTCTCTTTGGAAAAAGAGAGGTTGAACAACTGAGTAACAAACAGTTCTTGTAGAAACACTTCAATTGAGATAAACTCCATTAGGAGTCCATATGCTCCACATTGGGAGCGGACATGCTCAAGAAAAATCACATGGGGAAAGAATGCTAGTCTTTTTCATTTTATTCTTCCAGACGTCCTATCTGCGACAAGTAGCAATTGCCACGGACAATAAAAATATTTTTTATTTTAACAAATTGCATTGCTTACTATCAATTTTATTTAGTAAGATACCTATTGTAAACTGATTTTTGTTTAGAGCAGAAAAGGAATTTGAGAACAATTTTAAGGTCATGGTTTTAATAACCTTGTATGTATCCTCTTAAATGTTTAAAAAATCTGCAATTGCTGAGCACACTTCATTTGGTCCTCTCCCCAATTCAGTTTCCTGTCAGTAATTTAGGTAGGTAAGTAAAATAAAATAAAAACATCAGTGGGTGTAAAAAAATGTTTATTTCCAAAAAATCCGGCAATTCGATCATGTTTATCTAGAAGAATTGCCAAAGAAAACACTAACTAAACAAAAATACTGAGAGTCACCAATGAATAAGGAGTTCATTAAACAACTTAATAGTATCGAAAAGCTTTTAATGTATAAAGCAATGTTTATTAATCATAAAAGTAAACACCATTACAGGGCAAATTTTAAGTTTTGGGGGGCACTTTTTACCTTGCCAATCACTCATGATTGGCAAAGGCAGTTATTCAAAATGGATAACGGATGACAACACAGACATGATGCTTGTAACAAAGTTTAAAAACCTTCAATAATAATCTGATAATAAGTGTTTAATTTCTACAAATATTACTTTATACCAGAGCTGTGGAGTCGTGTAAAAAAAAAGACGACTCCGACTCCAGCTTAAAAATAATTAACGACTCTGACTCTGAGAATTTTTTTCAACAATTTCATTTTAACATATATATATGTATACCATCAGATCATCTTTAGTCAGCCAAGCATTCAATGTCAACACTTTGGACTGTTTTGTTTGAATACACACAATTTTTCACGACTTCGGCTCTGGCCAAAATACCGCGACTCCTACTCCACAGCCCTGCTTTATACGTAGTTGTTAGCTATTTCGACGTATGACTTCATCAGAAGTGTGTTTAAACTTACATACACTCAGCTATATATTATATCTACTGGCTAAGAAGTGATAAACAATATATTCTGTCAATCAACATCCTGATTTGTATTGCAAATTATAGTATTTGAGTTTATCCTTTATTATGAGTATGTTATTATTATATTAGATATATGAACGAATAAGAGCAAGATCTTTTATCCATGACCAGTCCCCATGTGGACATATCAACAGAAGAAGATTGTTTTTTTAACTTCCTCTCGTAAAAAGAAACTTAAATTAACCTAATATTACTAACCGCATTTAAGTCAACAAAACTTTTAGTATGATTTAAACCTGACCATTCCTGTAGAATACGGGGCGATTTAGATTCTTATGGGGATTCGTTGGGCCCTGTTTAAAATACTGTATAGGTATTATTACTATGTACTGGGACTCGAACCCATAAAAACCAATAGACTGGAGTGACCTAGAATGACGGACATATTGAATTACACTAAGAGACTTAGGTTAAGATAGGCATATAAAAATATCTCGCCGGTTCACGAATTTTCATACCCCGTTGAATACGACTATCAGCAAGCTCCGGAAGAAATGCATATCTATAAAAAAATGACAAACGTGGTATGACTGTTAATTCAAAGTCCTGATCAGGATATAATCTAATAATTTTTAATCCACTATCTGCATAAATGATCAGGTCACAAAAATCTTTTTTGGCAATATACAATTGGCCTTGTATTTGAAACCAATAATTGTGGGTTTTTTTGAGATGGAGCTTTAATTTATTATAAATAATATTAAGTGAGTATTTAGTATTCTAAATGATAGACACAGTAGCTATTATAATGCATAAAATAGAAAAAGAACATTTTATACCATAACAAACAAACTGTCAGAAATAAAATAGGTTATAATGTCGATTCAATCAATGAAAGAGGGAATAGGTTTAGATATCGTAGTATGTGTGTATCTTGTTTACCTATACGAGCCTTACAACTACATACAAAATATTCCTGCCGACGCAAACAAAAACTGCGGAATAATATACGTTCATCATTTCAAACATATTTTGCCAAACAACCCAAGCAGCGACACCTGCCTATTATGACTCCTATTAAAATGATCAATTGTGCATTTATTTTCAGACTCTGAAAAAAATTAACGAAAGCTCATAAAATTATAAAATTTACACCAAAGATTAAAAAAATGAATAATTTATAAAACCATATTCGTTTTTTTGTCTTTTGTGACTTTATTTGGTAAAAAACATCGTATAAAATAGTTTTGAAATAAACCGTTTTCAAATCCAAATAAAGTACTAATAACGTATTAAATCAAACGATTATCGAATATCATATTCAAGATTAGTGCTTGAACTATCTTTAGGTTTTTAAATCAATGATAAAAAACCAGCCGTTAACTTTTTTCTAGGTAAAAACGAAAGCCCTTTTGATTTTATTTTTTTTAAATAATGAAGTTAATACTCAATTTAAAAATATAAAAATATTTTTCTAGCTACCCTTCAGTTTATTACCACGAATATAAATACTTTTTACAGTGTAATTTGAGAACAACTTTAGCGTGACCCTTACCCTTA
>JAHZMQ010000347.1:0-10602 GCA_031772345.1 Himalopsyche anomala | reverse complement strand
TATATATATAAAACAAAGTGGGGTTAGTTACACCACGTATATCTCGAGAATTACTGAATGGATTTCAATGATCTTTGATTTATTAAATTTCTCTTTGCCTAGAATAGCAGAATAAGCATTAAAACATCGGAAAAATATCACGGAAAAGAAATTATAAAGAAAATTAATGTCTTCATACATTTTGTTTTGAAATTTGAACTTCTTCTAAATGGAACGCGGACACACGACGTTGTATGCTGTTTGAATTATATCCACGAGATGGCGTTGACTGCAACTTTGACAGTTGACTGCTTGCTATGTAGAGCGATTTTGAATTTTCATCGATTTTTATAAAGTTTTAATTCCGATAATTCATTCTGGTGTGAAAATCTATTTATCCAATTATGGTCAAACACGAGATGCATGTCTAATAGCGGGAACAGTGTATTTAGATTGGTTAATAATGTGGCGCGAATGAGACGCAGCTAATGTTGGTTGATTGGCTATTCTACCGGCGACGTACATTTTCAACTCGCGTCATATGCATGCATATACGCAAGATGCAATGACATATGTTTTTCATTACAATCGTCAAGATCTATTCATCACCTTTACGTGCAATCCGAAATGGATAGAAATTGTTCAATTGCTGCTCCCCGGACAAACATCAAGTAATCGGCACGATATAAACGCACGTGTATTCAAACAAAAAATCCGGTCGCTGATTGATGATAAACTACATTGTTAAGCATCGCATCTTTGGGGATACTCGATGCTGGATGTATTCGATTGATTGGCAAAAACGAAGCTTGCCGTTTCCACGAATGTTGCTCTATTCTGAGGTGTAGGGTTGTGGAGTCGGAGTCGAGGTGTTGCGTTATTTAGGCCGGAGTCGGAGTCGTAAAAAATGAGCGGCTCGATTTTTTTTGAAAAATATATTTAATTATGAGTATTCAAACAAAATAGTCCAAAGTGTTGATATTGCATGGTTCGCTGACTTAAAATGATCTGATGGTATTACATATATACAGGGCTTTTTCTACCCTGTAACGCGGCGGAACGGCGTTCCGGCACCTTTTTTTCTCGAAATTTTAATAAATGTTTAATTTTTCTATTTTAAAATATGTATATTTTGTTTTATTTTCTATGCATTATATGAAAAGCCGTCATTAATTCTATCAAAATGATATTCGAATATATAATAAGTAATATACCTTCTTATAAAATGCTCGAAAAAAGTGCGTTCCGGCACCTTTTTTTTTCAAAAAAAAGCACTGCATATATATAATATATGTTAAAATGCAATTGTTGCAAAATTTCTTCAGAGTCGGAGTCGTTAATTATTTTTAAGCTGGAGTCGGAGTCGTCTTATTTTACACGACTCCACACTGTGGAGTCGACAGCCCTGCTGAGGTGGCACGTTATTACACTTGGAACGCTTCATCGAAAAAAATTCAACGTCAAAAGCAAGGCAATACGGTTTCTGATCATCCGGATGTGCGTTTTACTGATGCTCTTGGTCGCATTAACACAGTTAATCTGAAGAATGACGAATGCTTCTACTTGCGGTTGTTGCTGGTGAATGTTCGTGGGCCGGCATCATTTAAATCACTTCAAACTGTCAATGGCGTAGTGTGCCCAACATTTCGTGCTGTATGTCAATACTTCAATTTGATTGAAAACTATACATCATTAGGACACGACAATCGCTGAAGAAATAGTTTCTGAATCTCCAAGTCAGATACGCACATTATTTTCTATCATTATTTTGACATGCTTCCCATCGAATCCCCGTGAACTGTGGAACAAGTACAAGAATGACATGTCCGAATACATTTTACATCGAATTCATGTCAGTTCAGGGAATCCCGATCTCGAGATGAATGAAGAAATACATAACCAGACTTTGTTTTTGATCGAAGACATGTGTTGCCTTATATGCGGCAGTTTGTTAGTCAAGTTAGGAATGCCAACGCCAGATCGTGGAATGAACGACGCTTTCAATCGAGAATCGGAACGTGAACGTAAATATGATCGAAATGCATTGAAGCAATCAGTTTGAACGAATGTACCAGTGTTGAACCCTCAACAGAAGGAAATGTACGATACGTTAATGAAGGCAATTGATGATGGAAATGGTGGCTTATTTTTCCTCGATGCGCCCGGTGGAGCTGGGAAGACATTCCTCATGTCATTGATTATGGCCACTGTTCGTGCGAGATATAAAACTGCTGTAGCAGTTTCTTCTTCTGAAATAGCGGCAACGTAGATAGAAGGATACCGAACGGCTTATTCAGCGTTGAAATTGCCGTTAAACCTTCAAACCACTGAAAAACCGACATGCAAGATTGTGAAACACTCAGCAATGGCCAAATTTTTGGAAGCAAAAAAATCATCACCTGGGATGAATGGACAATGGCGCACAAATGCGCATTGGAAGCACTCAACCGAACTATGAAAGATCAGTGCAATGACTCAAGATGTTTTGGAGGCGCGATGATTCTACTATCTGGCGATTTCCGACAAACACTACCAGTCATTCAAAGATCGACCGCTGCCGATGAAATAAACGCTTGCCTCAAATCATCGACTCTGTGGCGTTATGTGAAGAAATTTCAGCTAACGACAAACATGCGAGTTGCATTTCTAAACGATCCATCTGCCGAAGATTTCTCCAAGCAATTGTTGACTATCGTCGGTAACGGCCGTGTTCCTGTTGAAGAATCGAACGGATTGATTTCGATTCCGCCGAATTTTCGCAATTTCGTCTCAACGAAGGACGGCTTCATCAACAAAATGTTCCCAAACATCTAATCACAAAAATCACAATTGGTTGAGTGAACGAGCAATTCTTGCGGATAAGAAAAAAGATGTGGATCATTTAAACTTCACAATTCAAAATCAAATCGTTGATCTACTGCATTCCTTTAAATCTATCGACTGTGCCACGTGAATTACATCATTTCAATGTAATTAAAATACTTTTCATTTTGAATTTTGCACATTTATTGAACTTAATTCATTTTGAGTATTCATTCAAACTGAATTTAATTCATGCAATAAATTAACACAACATTTATTGATTCTGAGGCGGTACGAAGTTCGTCGGGCCAGCTAGTATAGACATAAATCATACTTCGAAAACTATCAAAAAAAAAATATTTCTTTATTTTGCGAAAAAATAAAAACAGCAAAAAATTTGAGTGAATTATATTTTTTTTTTTAACCATGTCCACTCTCAATATGGAGCATATGGATATATTGCATATGGCCTAAAATCATCAAAACATGTTTATTGTGCCTCCTGTAAAATTTGCTATGTGTGGGTTACGTCTTTTCTCCTTTGCATGGTCAATATTTATCTCGATACTGCCAAATTCAGACATTGTACTTTCTGGAACTATGTAGGGTGTCGATATAAAAATTTGTATTACTTAAACTGTTTAAATCTTGTAGTAAAAATTAAACTAATTAAATACACATTGATTATATTATGTCCAATAAAAAATTCTACGTCATTCATTAAATATTAACCGACTTTTAATGTTGATTCTACATAGTTAAAAACCTGTATTATATTAAAATATTTCCAACAAGAGTCGTAATTTAATGACGTAACATTTAAATGAAATTCATTAAAAACCAGGCATGTCTTCTCGCATAAGAGTGTAAAAGAGTTAATTCTCTTCCTATTTACGCAATCATGTTTAAGCCCTCGTAATTTTCTCACCATTAGCATTGTATGCACGGACACTAAGGTAACTCTTTTTGCTTATTTACTCAGTGTTGTTAATTTGTAGTGAATCTTTAATCTATCCTTTTGAGTAGATTAAATTCGCTCCTCTTAAATAAGCGAGTGCTTGACCCCAATAAACAGCAATTCAACGTCGTTCCATGTAATACTCTAACTGCGAAGTAACTTTGCAAAATTTCAGACATAGATACCATTATGGGTACTTGCTTAGCTTGGAAGCTGATACTGATTTCATTATAACTGTTCGCTATCTCACAACTGACATCATTTTCAAATATCTGTATTTAAACAAACCATTAATTGAGAGTATGCTTAATTAATTTAAGCTCAGCAAATTGTGTAATATTTTTCCATGTCATATTTATATTATTATTTGGATCATTTAAATCTATTTGTAAACGGTATTTTATTATGAAATATTCTACGTTCTTTACAAACATCAACATTTCCTCATTAGCAGACTTCAATTATTTACGATGCTATGGAAAAGCAACACAGAAAGAACAGGTTTGTTATAAAGTTATATTTTTAAATAAAATAATTTATATTTATTTACATATTTACAAAGTTTAATGAATAACTCTGATGTAAACAGTTTCATAATTAAATAGTTCTGAGTATTTTTTTTTTATTAACTATACTTTTGTGGAAATTCATTTCTGAGCCTGAAATATATTTTTCGCATATTAATTAAAGATGATTTTTAAAAAAGAAAAACACATTCCACATAGAGCTACACAGCCAGGTGAATAACAAAAAAATATTTTGTTGTAAATAAATTTAAAACTACACTTTTTCATTTTTTTGACAAAAATAATAAAAATTTCTGTAGTTGTGTGTGCTTGACCACATTTGAAATACGATGCATTCATTATTTTCCTAAACAGTCACATGCTAAATTTTCAGAATTTTCTAAGTGTTCTATCGTACAAAAAGTTCGGGAAACTCTGACGTTACACAACAAGTGGAATAACAAAGTTATCATTATATTTTATACTAAAAATTAACTTACACAAAGTTATCGCTGAATCTATTGAAGTTATATTGATTATATTCCTTGGTACATTTGCATATCGATTTACCTGTATCAATAGTTCTCAATAATCACTTGTCGATCGCGTTTATTTTAACATCGTGGAGATTTTTCTTATACACTGACGTCTTAAATTTCCAGCGTTCGATTAAAAGCTTTCCTACTGTGTGGCATTCGATAATACACATTTCACCCCTTTCAGAACAGCCTGTCTTCCCCACCCCCAGTCACTATTGTTGGCAATTGTACCTGAGTGGGATCAATCGGTTACTTGAACAGCCGAGCTTCGCACAGAAATATGTAATGACATCGTTTGAATCAATCAAAACAGCTACAAATCGCACATTGCCACAAAGTTGTTAGTATCAATTGATTCTCGTTGATGAAATTCTTTGTCCATGTTTTTTGAATTATTTCATGAATGTGCAACGGATTTTTTTTTGTATGAGAAATATTTTTTTTTTTAAACTGACATCTCAACTGAATTCATTTTACAAAAACTAGAACTCCCTCCCACCCATCCTATCCTATGAACGGGGCGTATCGAAAGCGATTAGCTAACCACTAGTCCTGCCCTAGCCTTAAATTTCTATTCCTACTCTCTTCGGAACTTGAGCAACTAAGTAACAAGCAGTTCTCGTAGAAACACTTCTGTTGAGATAAACTCCATTAGGACTCCATATGCTCCATATTGAGAGCGGACAAGGAAAAAACAGTCGCTTAACGTCTTATTTATGCAGAGGGTAAGAGTAGGAGATTGAAGCCCAAAATTATTGTCAGGGCCGGCGCCACCATACAGGTGAAAAAGGCAACTGCCTAGGGCGCAAACCATTAGGGGGCGCATAAATGGAATATCAAAATTATTTTCATTTACTCTAATTATAAGTAAATAATAGTATAGTTCATCATATTTTATTTTGATGTTTGTATTAGTGTTCGTTGTAATTACGTATCGTATTCTATATGATTTGAAAAAGAGAAGATGAGCGATTGAGTAACAAACAGTTCACGTAAAAAAACTTATGTTGAGATATCTCCATTAGAAAGCCATACGTTCCACGCCGGAAGCGGTTTTTTTCATTATTTTGAAAAAAAAATTGGACGATTTGTCAAAAAGGGGGCGCGCCCACAACCAATGCCTAGGGCACCAAATAACCTCGCGCCGGTACTGTGTATAGTATTTATGCGCATGTGTATGTATATATATGGGTTTAAGATATGGGAAGCAGTGGCGGCCGGTCAATGTGGCATTGGATCAATACACCCCTTGTATATGCAGGGGCGGTTATATTTCATGAAATTAAATTCAAACATAACATTTATACCATTCACTCATTTTAAATTCTTCATATATTTATTGTCTATAATAAATAATTTAGAAAATTTTATTTTATTTTAGACAATAAATATACGAAGAATTTAAAATGAGTGAATGCTATAAATGTCATTTTGTAATATTATTTCATGAAATATAAACGCCTCTACATATAAAAGGGGTGCATTGATCCAATGCGACATTGACCGGCCGCCACTGATGGGAAGGTATATACAATTTAATTTGAATATGAATGTTTATGGTGAACTGGTTTCACTTAGGATTGCTCACCTTTGTAACGATCACGCCCTTTTGCTGGCAACGATGGAAAAGAATTGAAAAAAATCAAAACATTATCGATGACGGAGACTCGAAGAACTTTGAGGCTAACGCACCCTAGTACATAAAGCTTATATAGTCGATCTCTTTGAAACATATTTTAAAGTTCAGATAAGAAATAAATAAGTTCGAATGAAAATTGTATTTCCTTGAACACAAACCCGGCTAAAAGGAAAGCTTTAGTGTTATGTATTGCATTACCACTCAGCCACAGTTATAGTCGATTTACCTTAAGTTTTAATTAAAATAAATACGTTTTTGAAAAGAGTTAATTATATCCTTAAACATTGTATTTAAACAAAAGGATGTAATGAAAAAAACAATTATCTCTAGATAAGGTTTCCATTCAAATACGAAACTGTGTCAAGCATCCGTTAAAAGCTTCTGCTAATAAAGCTCGCAATGCAGGCAGGCAAGTACCTAAATAAGTTGCCTTACTTTAAACACAGCATCAAGCCAGCTAACCAAAAATATGAGAGTAATGAATAATAAAAATCTCAGCGCTATTTTTATTGTACAAAAGAAGTGCATTTTCGTATTAAAAAATGATTCATTGTCAATCTGAAGAAACTGCTTCCATTTTATTCACGTGATTGCTTACATTCACATTGGATATTTCCAATTGAAACGTATAAAGGCGCAGTTAGATGAGATGTCTCCAAAATGGCAGTTTCGTCGTACAATTTGCAAATGTAGCTTTTGCATAGGAAAAATAATCATACAACTATCAGATGCAATTACTTTTGTACTGATTAAATTTTGTATTTACTTATATAATCAGGTATAGTTAAAAATCGATGAATAATCAATCAATTATTGTCCAGGCTTCTAAAAAGCAAAGTGGGCAATCTTTTCACTTAAACTGTTAATCTATCACGTTTAATGTATTACCTGCCAGTTTTTGGTGGACAAGCATTATATTGTTATGGATATACTTTTACTAAAACACTTATTTAAATTCAATGTTGTTTCAACGTTATTCCATTTACATAATTTACACACTTTGTAAATAAATCACTTAATCTTATTAATCAAAATGACGAAAAGTTTTTACTGAGCCGTCGGCCTTTCAATTTCAACTCTCGATTTTAACTGAGTGAGATTTGGAGAGAAGGATATCGGTTTGGTTGAAAGGTTTATTGTTACAAGTTTTCGTAGATAATTTAACATAGCATAGAGGTAGATGTTGTGTATACATAACAATATTTAAAGCGACATAGTTTTAAAATAATACATTTAGAGATCAATTGAAACTGTTTTTTATTCAATATAATAGGGCTACGTTGTTGAGTGGTCAACGTCGTTGGCTTAAGACACGGAGGCCACGGGTTCAAATCTTAGTACGGACAGTTTTTATTCATTAATTTTCCAATTGATTTATAGATTTCTGTTTGATGGCATGGATGTATGTAATGTCTTGAATTCCCTACCTCCCACATCCTATCCTAAAACAGCCATAGTGAGAGCGATTAGCTAACTAGCAGTTCTCGTATAAACACTACTGTTGATATAAATTCCATACGAGTCCATATGCTCCACATTGGGAGCAGACATGAATTAACAAAAAAAACAAGACAATATCAGTTGTGAAATTTTAACTACAATAATTTTACAATTTTATATTATGCGACAGGATCAGTTGAAAATTTTCCCGATGAGACCACTCTTGATCATTGTAAAAAAATGTGGAATAAGCATATTTTTTAATTAAATTTTATCGGAAAAAAATATTTATAAAAATTTTGTTATTAATTTTTTCATACTTTTATAACGTTCCTATACCAAATAAATTTAAATCGTCGATAATTATCTGGAGCATCATTTTTTCAAACCATTTCCAATCTCAATATGGTATACAGAATAGAAATTTTGTTCGGAGACAGTAAGAATATGTGCGACGATATACCAGGTGTACACTTAACAAACTCACCCAAGACCTCTACCATAATCTTAAAGATCAGTGCTTCCCAACATTTATCGTGCCACGGACCCCTAAATCTGAAAACAATAATCTGCCGACCCCAGATTTTTTTTATTTCACATGTTCATATTTTATCACAAAGAATGAAAATTTTCACCGAACACCGCGATAAACCTGCGGATCCCTGATTGGGAAGCACATCGTCAAAAATTTATAAAAGTATAGAAAATTTTAATAATTTAGACTTCAAGTTTAAATTAACACACATAAGAGACATTTGCAAACTTTCTGACCTAATCATTTTGTGAAATAAACATTAATTTAATATATTTTAGATATAATTTCAAGCTTTTATTGAGCTGGAATTCTTTAGCAATTCAAGCTGACACTATTAAAAGAAATTGTTTACGAAATTCACCATTATGTCCGCAATAAAAGTAAAAAAAAAAAAAAAAAGAGAACAGAACAAAAACAAACAATGATTACGCAAAGAATATATTGTACAGTCAAAAAATGAATTTAAAAGGGGTTCGTTTCGAATTCGCTTGGTGGAGAAAGATAACAATATGTATGCCCGAGAATAAACTTAAACAAATAATTTGACACAATGAATGCCCGACCGTTATTACGTGAGCTTTAAATTAAATTAAAAAAGTTAAATTAATGGATTTTTACTTACGTTTGCTGGTCGTGTTGAGGGTGTGAACACTTTATTTTGTCTATGTTTGATTGACGGAATCACACCTAATGTTTTACTTCTCTGTGCACATTTTTCTGTAAATTAAAAAACAAATTACAATTAATTTGATTGTCATTAAAAGAATAAATGTAATTTAAATCAAAAACTTCATGTCAATGAGCCATCGAGTTGTTGTAATTTAGTTTGATATCGTACTGCATGAAATTAAAATTCACGACAGCACCCACATTAACAACATAGTATTATATCGACTGTGGAAAGAAAAAAGGACGTAACCCACACAAACAAATTTTACACAAAAAACGTGTTTTGATGATTTCGAGCTATATGCAAATTATGAAATATACACAAATTTGAAGTGCACGGAGACATCTAAACTGGTGTCAAATTGACATAATCTAATATTAATTAATGAAATTGTCTAGGAAAGATCATTTTTTCAGTCTTTTATCTTGATTTCAATTTTCACAAGCTCATCTTTTTTCAAATTTAGATACTAAATCGTCATTTGCAGCTTACATCTTTTTAATAGAACGTGTATCAAGTTTGATACATTGTGATTATCAAAATAAAACTGTTTTGAAAAAACTGTGGGTAACGTCCTTTTTCCTTTCCACTGTCGATATTATTATATATGTAATGTTTTAATAATGTAGTCATTTTATAAAGCTTATGTTAATGAGCGGCTGAAACAGCTATTTAAAACCACAATTTTCGGTCAACGTTTCAAATCTTTGTAAGTGAAGGATCACTTTTTATAGTTACATATCACTGAATTGAATTCACATCAAATTTACGCCTGTATATCAATTGTGAATGAAAGATTTTGGGATGATCATAAAAACTAAAAAATTAAATATATATAATTTTTCGAAAAGTTATTAACTTCTTGCTGCAAACCGTCGATATTAATTTTCAAAATAAAATTTACTTTGCAGTTATTAATATAATACATATTTATCACCACGATCTTATAGGTTTTAACTCATGAAAGTTTACCAGGGTATTTTTTTAGTCTCATTTTTTTTTATCAGCTGTTAATATTTTCTTATAACATGTTTTATTTCTTTTTTATATTAATAATACTTATATTTATTATCTCTTATAAAAAAAGAGAGGATGGGCAGCTAAATAAAAATCAATTCTCGTAGACAAACTTTTGTTGATATACTTCCACTAGTAGGGCATAATATTCTTCACATTAGGATTTTAAATAATGGATATAACTTATTTCAAAAAACCTATGCGCTTCTAAAGTATTGACATTTTTTTATTGAGAAAAATCTGCAAATAATAAAAATTACAAAATGTTGTCAAGCTAATTTACTTAAATGATTATGTTGATTATAAAAATCAAATATTTTCATTTTTAAATGTTTGGTACAATACGTTTTAAATTCAATTTATTCCTAAAGTCAAAATACTTTTGAAATTTTAAATGCATGCAGTCAATTTAACATTCACAACTTTGTGTCGTCTCAGTTTTGTAAGTTTTCAAAGACGTTTCCTTCAAAACTAAAATAAGAAAACTCTATAGAAAATCTCTGATTTTGAACATGTT
>JAHZMQ010000346.1:0-10605 GCA_031772345.1 Himalopsyche anomala | reverse complement strand
GAAGTATTTTTTCTGGAACACTTTAAATGATTAAATTTAATAATATGTTTTTTTGTGTAACAAATTAAATATTTTAAGCCTTGATCGAAAGAAGTTGTGGGAAAGAGTGACAAATTATTATTCATACATGTTCCATATCAAATATTTTAAAATTTAATTCAGTTCAAAATAATCACACAATAAGCCAAGTCCATCTTGCGTTATACATAAAAAAAAATTGAATATGTACGCGTTATAATTGTATTTATCAAGAGAATTTAATATTTTTTTACAAATAACAAAAATTTATTAATGCCTGTTTTACTGTGGTCTGAAACAAATTTCGAAACAACAAAATAATGTCATATTAAAAGCTACAAGTAACACGTCATCTACGCTTATCGAGCTTTTTTTATATATAACCTCTTGCTTCGTGATGATATTTTCACTTAAGTAACGGGCGATTAATAAAGGTTTTAAAAAGTGGATATATTCAGAAGGGTTGTATAAAAACAGACTCAGATTCAAAATTATTTCTTTCAATCATTTAATTATAACTTATTTTTATGTATGTGTACCATCAGATCATCTTTAGTCAGCCCGGCATGCATTGGCATTGAATTATATTAACTCTTGTGGTTTGAATACACATGATTAATTTTTTTTTTAAATGGCTCTTAGTCGTAAAAAATTTCTGACCTCAACTCCACCGCTATATTACTAAGCAATTAATGTTGTTGTTATAATTAAGAAAACACTTTGTTTTGATATTTAACAATCACCTGAAGCTTTGAAACTGTTAAATAATTCATATGTCAGTGTTTCGGATCACTTATTGTGAAATCAACAACGGAAACAAGCAGCATTTAGAAATAAAAAACCTAATAGATTTATTATAAACTTTATTTTAATTACGCTAATTTCACGTTCTTTAGAGCAGTGTTCTTCAACCTATGGTCCGCGAAGACTTTTATGTTTCGAAAATTTTTCTACTTGATTATATCCTCGATGTTGATGCAAAATGGTAAATGAACTGTCATCTAATATGTTTAAGGTGTTAGCTTTCTCACGCAACTTCAATTTAGTATCGGTAAATTATTATTATTTATTATTATTAAATTATTTTATGGACTATTTTGATATTTTCTGGAACAACTACCGAATTTGGGTGATCAGAATGCCTAGTTCAGAAATCATAAAATGAGCGTCCAGAAATCAGCAAACCACTTCTCTACCATTTGTCTCGATGTAACAAACTCCGAATAATAGTCAAGCCGTTGCTTTGCTTGAACGGTACTTATTTTTCCATTGTTTTGAAAATTAACTAAACGTTTATTGTTGTGAAATTTTGACACGTATTATTTGAAGGTTGGTACTTCCTGAAAATCATAATATGGATTTGTCAATAAGTAGTAGCGCGATCTTTTTGTCATCCCACGAACTTATTGAGTGATGTTGGTTGATGCCTGTCCGCGAGATATTTTTCCAATTTTTACCGGTCCGCGGATGTAAAAAGGTTGAAGAACACTGCTTTAGAGTATTTTTAAATTATTTAAACTGTATTTAATATAATTTAATGACAATAGTGACTTGTAAGAGAAGTAAGAAGAGGAAGCTATGATTAATTAATTAATGAGAACAAAAAAAAGTAGTATTTATATTATTGACAAAGTAGCAATTGACAGAGTTAACATCATTAGCAATCATCCCAAGATACACCGTGTGTGAAGATATCTGGTATAATCGTGCAGAGTTTTAGCGTCACGGGAACGAAAAAGGACGAGATTTTATTAGATGCACTAAACCAAAGTAAAGGAAGGCTGTTGGTGTAAAAACGGTAGCGGTGAGAAGTGGCAGCAGTGATGTCAGTCACATCTCGAATGCCGTGTGCTGGAGGCGCCTTCTGCAACCGAGGGCAGAGATGCAATGGAGAACCGAAACAAATAAAAACTGATAATTAATACTTTAAGGAATTTTATACACAATTTTAATACGTAATAATTATTTATTTGATCAATACGGCATGACGAAAATAAATACGGAATGGAAAAATCAGCAAAGAAACTACGATAATTTTTAAATTAAAATTCACTCTGTGATATTGGAAAGATGATTTTGATAATTGTTATAGAAGAAAAAAAAGTGTCTACTCGTATAGATTGATTGGAATGGTAGCATTTATAAAAGATTAAGAAATATTGATAAAATATCATAACTGAAAAATTTCGTGGTAATAATAAAATACTAACTTTGAAAATATTGAATCTTTTATTGATTATTCCCCTTCTCACTGTGTAAAAATGTTACCAATCAGTGGCCTTACCTTAAAAGCAAATAAGGCAAGCGATTGGGGTCTCCAAATCTTAGAGGTTTCCAAAACAGCTTATATTATATAAAACATATAATTTTTGGTAAGAAATTTTCTTTCGTTTTTATGTTATCCGAAAAAAAGGCATCAAAATTTTATTACGCCTGGGGCCTCTCGAGTGCTTAATTCGCCACTGTTGCCATCGCATAATATGTAGTAAATGTGGCTTCGAAATCCTTTTTATACAATAAAAAGTGAATGCATGTTTTAAAATGAAATGATCGTTTTTAATTTCGAAATCCATCAATAGATGGGACAAGCACATTTCGTTACGAGTACCGTTAAATCAATTTAAATATGAAACGCACTAACTAACCAAAAACCCTTACAAAAGATTTGGCGCTTTGATTAATAACCTCGTATCATTTTACAGACTATAATAACAAAGCGCCGACATCAAAAAAATCCTAAGCCACATCTTACACAATCAAATGAAATGGACTGATATCACTTCAAATTAGAGATATCGTTTTTTTTTCATCGCAGCAATTGGAGCGGACGTTTCTTGGAAGAGTTTCGTAGACTGTCCGCTCCTTGCTCCTCGAGTCATATTTTGCTTGCGCAGGTTCGCGCACGAGATGGCGTGCAGCTCGCAGTATGCACACATCCTTCATTAGTTTGCTTCACTGTGCTGTGAGGCTGCAATCCATTTCAGAGATTTAAAATTTAAGCACCTACGCAAATGTGTCTTGATAATTTTTTTAACGCTGTAAATACTTCTAAAAAAATAATAAAATATAAATCGACTGTAAATCTGCTTTCGATGACACAGCTGACACTCGACTAATAATTGCAATAACGGTATTACCGATATGGTATTCCTGACATACATGGTGTTTTTTAAATACCGATATCGTGAGCATAGAAGGAAAAGTGTCTAAGTCAAATTGTACGATTTTTAAACCAAATCATGGAGTTGGGTGGTATCTTTTACTTGAAAAAATACAGCGGTGAGCTGCCAAAATGTTAAAGATGGGCTCGGTTAACCGGAGAGATATTCGCAGGGTTCCAGAGAATGGGTGGATTTTTTTATCACTCCTATAGGATGATTCGAAATTTTATGAAAACAATCGAATGTTACTTAATATGCTTTGATTGTGTAACAATATATTGCTATATATATTAAAAAAACTGAAAGTATCATTTAGCGCGTAAGTCTTCTGTTTCATATTACATATAAAACAACTACAACAATTACTGTTTATCTGAGAATATTTTTTTTTGTTTTAACAAGGGGCTTACTGGCTTTGGTAAAAAATTAACAAGAGGCTCACGCGAGCCCTTTCGAGCTCCCTCCAGTACACCTCTGAAAAATACCAAGTAAACTTACTTTCCAAAATATTTCAGAAAATTAATAAGAAATGCATACTGACCAAGTGAATCTATAAACATTGGCTACAAGGAGAATTAATCCAGTCGAGATGAAGCAAACATTCAAAGAATATTACATAAAGAATATTGGAGGAACCGTGTGGTGGTAATATGCTACAAATAGTAAGCGGATAAGCATATTTAAAAAATGATGTATTAATTAACCTAATTATGCTAAATTTATAGGTATAGTTTATATTGTGTTCTTAGGTTAGCGGCTAAAAGCAAAAATAAATCATTTACAACAATTAATGATTATTATTTTTACCGTGCTAAGTCAACTTAAATTTTACTGCTTGACCTCTCGTAACAGTGAAAACTGACGAAATCAGTACTATTTTGCTTAAAAGGCAAATTTTGTAATAAAAAAACTGTTTCAACAATTTTAAACTACTAAAAACACATTACTCATTAATGCCTTATATAATACTGTATTAAACAAAAGAAAATTACAAATAAATATTATCATAACTGGCTAAAAATGTGTGTGTATAATATATATGCAAAAACTTCAAGCTCAATTTGCCATTTACAATAATTTTGACTTGTATACCTAAAATGCAGAAAAATACCGGTATTTCGCTATTGGAAATGAACAAAAAATGTTTTTTTACTGTATGAAAAGCATCACAAATGTATTTTAATAATATTGTCAGCGGTGAATCGAATTAATTTAAATCAGCCAAAACTCAAATGTTGTATCAAGATTAACAGTTTCCATAATTACGTGTCGATCATTTAAACAGTATAAAACTTAGCTAGGGCCAGGGGTGGGGTGGTGGGGGCTGGGGGGGGCTCGCTCGAGCCCCTCGATACATTTCAGCGCGGCCGGCGAGCCCCTTGTTAAGATAAGAAAATCATTCGTCTTAGATCAAATCAGCACCTAACTGCGATTTCTGTAGATGGTTAAATTTTATTATAAAACAAGACTTAGTAGCCCCTTCATTTTTATCATTTAGCGTTGTGGGCTTTCGTGCCGGACCTCATGGGTTTGAGTTAATCACTAGTCCTGTCTTAGCCTTATCATTCTATCCCTATTACTTTTTTTTGAAAAGAATGGTTGAGCGACTAAGTAGCAAACAGTTCTCGTAGAAAAAAAGACTTTTGTTGAGATACCTTCATAAGGAAGCCATATGCTCCACATTGGAGCGAAAATGGATACAAATAAATGGATAAGATTTACCGAGCCCCTTGTTAAGATATTGGCAGCCCAGCGCTGGCTAGGGCCACGTGTTAGTACGTGGGCTACATTTGGCAAGGCTTAATATGAAACTAATCAGCGTAGCTTGATGATATATCTCAATCAAAAATACATAAAGTTCCAACAGGAAACTATTTCTAAAGCTGTTAAGTAATACGTATAATTTGTAATACGTATAATTTCTTGTCGCAATTTGTGCGTTGAACTTACCTCATATATTTTTTCTACTTTGTCGCATATTTAAAATATTATTCTTTAACGCAATTATATTAAACTGCTAGACCACAAGATATTACTTATCAATAAAAAGTGAAAAACATTCACCCTAGAAGTGTAAATATGTAAAATTTAAATGTATAACTTTAATCGTTTACTAGTTATGAAACTAAATATGACACGAGTGTGTTTCTTTTTTGATAGAAATCTTCGAAATATACGAATTATGAAAGATTGCTTATATAATAATTATGACTAAATTACTAAAAGTTGCATATAATCGAGTATGGGATAAATTATATTGTTGACCATACCTAAACGAGAAAAGAGAAGACAATTGTTTCAAAATATAACTTGTGAATAACTCGGTAAAATGTTATTTTAACAAAATAAATCTTTAAAAAAGCATCGACAAGAATTCAAACAAACCGTAAATGATTCTGAATAATTTTATTAATGGAATTATTTATAACAGTACTAATATGTAACTGTTAGAAGAATTTGATAATAATATAGGATTCTTGTTGAAAACGGGACCAAACAATACATAAAATATATCAATTTGATCATGAATAAATTAACGAGTTTATTTTATCCAAAATGGTAGCCAACCCTTCAAGAGTGCCTTCGAACAGAAAAAATGTGTCTATATTGGCACGCGAAAACGATTTTATATCATTTTAAATATTTTTCGGCTCCTGAATTTATTCGCTGAATCTATATTTAAACGTTTTTTGTCTTACGAATCTTCGAATGATTTTCGTAGAAAACTTCTAAGCACATTTTTCGGCAGCCGTTAAAAAAATATTTAATTTATAGTTTTATATTAAATCCAGACAATTTTTGTCTGCTTTGAAAGATATTATGGAAACTTAACTCAAATTAATTATAGTATAAGTATAGTAAGAGCCGTATCAAACGTGTCATATAAAATATACATTAAATTATGATAAAATAAAATATAGCATGATTGGGAAATAATATATACAAAACAAACATAATTTAATTGTTTGAATTATTTTTCGATTAACGTAAATGCAGTTCGAAAAATTGAAAAAAGTATTCTTTATACAATTACCTATCAATAAAATATTGATACAACTCGTTGTTTATCCTTTTGAGCTTCTTTAACGATATGAATATAAATGACATTTATTTTTTAATGTTGAACGAATTAGACGCAAATAAAAATGTAACAAACATCATAGTAAGTTTACAATGAAAATTTTATATGGTATCAGTCCACAGTTACAATAAAGTGTTCGATTGTACACACATTTATTCGAGACCTTTCGCTTGGTTTCGGAGATCTGGCAGCTTAATTGCCCAGTTTTTTTCGGGTCCATCCAGTGCCGGCGCGAGGTTATTTGGCGCCCTAGACAACGACTATTGGCGCACCCCCTTTTTTTCGAAATAATGAAAAAAATAACTATGTCCGCTCCCAATGTGAAGCATATGATCTCTTAATGGAGGTATCTCAATATAAGTTTTTCTACGTGAACTCCTTGTTACTCGGTCGTTCAACCTCTCTTTTTCGAATTATATAAAATACAATATATAATAACAACGAACAAATACAAACGTCAGAATAATATAAACCTTATTATTAAAGTAAATAAAAACAATTTGAATACCCCATTTATGCGCCCCCTGATGGTTTGCGCCCTAGGCGGTTGCCTTTTTCACCTGTATGGTGGCGCCGGCCCTGGGTCCATCCTCCAGTGGATATTAAAATATTTATTTAAAAAACGTATAATAACAAAAGAAAAATATTTTTCTAAAGCACGCTATTGGTAGCTATGATAGTATATGAAAACAGCTTGCAGTTTCTGTAAATTTATTACCTATTCATTTAAAGATATCGGTAGCTAATCTTCAAATAAATTATAGGGTATAATATTCTTTACGGATATAATAATGACTGCCTTCATATTATTATAAAGTTTACGCTATTTGATTTTCCAACCTTTTATTAGGTTTAAGGTTTAACCATTTTCAAAATATTAAATTATGTACTGTCAATCGCGTGCCGTGATATTTTCTCAAGAATGAAATTTAATAAAATTATAAAAATTATAGATAATAAGGTATAAATTTTGATACTGTACGACTGTTTTTTTAAATATGTTCTAACGAAAGAAAACACACATAATTTACCTCTGATTTATTTATTTCTACCGTGTATCCTTTTTTTATAACGATAAAGGAGAAGGAAAAGTTTCATCGAGTATTATCTATAAAATAACTATGCTTGACATCTATCGAAAATTTGGCACGAAGCTAGAAACGGTTTCGAATGCAAGTTTTATTGTTGGTTAACAAGTTCGTTCATAGATGGAAAAAAATGAAGTTAAAATACTTTTTATGTATTTTTAATCATTGTCCATAGGTAAACAAATCAGCAAGGTTTTACTTTCAGCATGATTTAAAAAAATATATTAAAAAGTATTGTTTTTTTATTGTTCGTAATATTAATGGCAACGACACCTATTGTTAATTTTTTTACTTTTGACATAAAACGTTATTATTTTCATTCATCTGGCGTGTAGGCATTGCTTTTGTGTAGATGGCAGTAACACACGTCCGTGAGTGATACATTTATATTATATTATATCTATATATATAAAACAAAGTGGGGTTATTTACACCACGTATATCTCGAGAATTAGAGCACGGTTTTCAATGATCTTTGCTTTATTAAATTTGCATGGGCCTAGAATAGCAGAATAAGCATTAAAACATCGGAAAAATATCACGAAAAAGAAATTATAAAGAAAATAAATATCTCAGTACAATACGTTTTTTAAAAATTTTCGAATCGAACGCGGAACATGACGTATGCAGTTTATGCTTAATACACTAGGTGGCGTTGGTTGTAAAATTCATTTGTTTCATACTTTGAATTAGAGATGTACCGACGAACTTGGACGAACGTGTCAGAATTTCGAAACTAAATCTTCAATATCCATTTAAAAAAAAAACTTTTAGGAATTTATGTTTCATGTTCATCACCGTCGCTAAAATATATACTGAAATGTGAAAAGACGAATGAAAGCACATAAAATCAGAAAGTATGTAAAAAAAAATCAGTATACTTTTCATGTATTATATATAATATTGTTATTGAATACTATCAAATAATTATTTTATTTTTGATCCCCATCTACAGTCAATCCTGTTTTTATGCAATTTCAAAGTAATGCGGTTTTTTAGAAATGCATTTTTTTAAATGTACCATATTTTACGATATATAAAAATGTTAAATATTACATTGAGAGCATATATCGTTGTATTTTGGATAGAATAGAGAGAATCATAAACACAACCGACATTTGAAAAAAAAAACGATTTCGGACTGTTTAAATCATGTTGCACCTGCCATCGCTGAATTAAGGCCACCTACTTAGGTGTGTTACAGTCGATAAAACCATTGAAACATCGGTAATATCAGCTGAAATGATTACTTTAGCACACGAGCTTGGTGAAGAAAGGCTTGATACCTTTAGCGAAAATTATATCGACGAATTACTTACAGATAAAGCTATAAGTGACAAAGATGTCAATAATTTAAATTTAATTATTGACAAAAAACCAGAAAACAATGTTGAACTGAAAGAAATTCTGCGATCATTCACTGCGAAAATAATTGAAGAAGGTCTCCGACTTTTCAGTAAATTAGAAGATCATTTCTTTCTAAATGATTCAAATTCTGATCGCGCATTCAAGTTTCAACGATAACTTTAAAAAAATTATATATGGGTATAACAGGTGCTTTATTTTTTTAAAAAAAAGGTGCCGGAACGCACTTTTTTCGAGCATTTTCTAAGAAGGTATATTATTTATTATATATTCGAATATCATTTTGATAGAATTAATGACGGCTTTTCATATAATGCTTAGAAAATAAAACAAAATATACATATTTAAAAATAGAAAAAATTAAATTAAACATTTATTAAAATTTCGAGAAAAAAAGGTGCCGGAACGCCGTTCCGCCGCGTTACAGGGTAAAAAAATCCCTGGGTATAACAAACTGCATAACCAATTAATTATCGAAAAAGAAAATCTGAACAAACTCTGATCACTAATTTTATTGTTAGAAAACAACCATACCATGTGTGGAACATTAAACAAAAATATATTTTTTTTTCTAATGTAAGATAATCTCATAAATATAATATTGAAGATTTGGAAAATGTTGCGTTTTTTGTTATATTGAGAATTTATATCATTTCGTAATATAAAAATATGAAAATTTAGAATGAACTTTCGTAAAATTATAAAAAAGTATTATTTGAATAATTTTTAAAAGATCCCTGTCACTATGTTGGTGACATGCATTGAGAACAAATTTATCCTAGACCAACACATTCCTTAGCAACGGCCTTTGTTTGACAGTTACTGTCAAACAAAGTAGTCGTTTGTCAACATTGTGAAGATGTAATTTTATTATTTAAAATACAGTGAAATAAAGAGGTACTAGCTATGCCAAGTATTTCTAAACCAATTCGGAAGAGTGCTCGGAATAGTTTTCTAAGAGTCTTTCAGTTCTGTGAACATGAAAAATCTGAAAAAAAAACCAATAATTCCCTTCGAGTCGGATGCGTCGCCAGATCAAAGAATGAACGACGCTTTCAATCGAGAATCGGAACGTAAACGTAAATATGATCGAGATGCATTGAACCAATCACTTCGAACGAATGTACCTTTGTTGAACCCCCAACAGAAAGTGTACGATACTTTAATGAAGGCAATTGATGAGGGAAATGGTGGCTTATTTTTCCTCCGCATTGGAAGCACTCAACTGAACTATGAAAGATCAGCGCAATGACTCAAAATGTTTTGGAGGTGCAATGATTCTACTATCTGGCGATTTTCGCCAAATACTACCAGTCATTTCAAGATCGACCGATGCCGATGAAATAAACGCTTGCCCTAAAACATCGACTCTGTGGCGCTATGTGAAGAAACTTCAGTTAACGACAAACATGCGAGTTGTATTTCTAAACGACCATCTGCGGCAGATTTCTCCAAGCATTTGCTGACTATCTGTAACGGCCGTGTTCCTGTTGACGAATCGAACGGATTGATTTCGATTTCACCGAATTTTTGCAATTTCGTGTCAACGAAGGACGGCTTCATCAACAAAATGTTCCCAAACACCTAATCACAAAAATCGCAATTGGTCAAGTGAACGAGCAATTCTTGGGGCTAAGAAAAAACATATGGATCATTTAAACTTCACAATTCAAAATCAAATCGTTGGTCCACTGCATTCCTTTAAATCTATCGACTGTGCCACGTGAATAACATCATTTCAATGTAATTAAAATACTTTTCATTTTGAATTTTGAACAATTATTGAACTTAATTCCTTTTGAGTATTCATTCAACTGAATTTAATTCAGCCAACACAACATTTATTGATTCTGAGGCGGTACGAAGTTCGTCGGGCCAGCTAGTTATGTAT
>JAHZMQ010000345.1:0-10616 GCA_031772345.1 Himalopsyche anomala | reverse complement strand
AGTGTAATTGGGGGTGTGAATCTAGTACAAAATTAGGGATTTGGTTTTTTTCCGCGGAAAACGCAAAACTAAGATTTCCCTTATTATTATTATTAGTTTTTGTAGTAGATATCCCGCACACAAACAGTCGCCCAGCTATGCGTGTTTAGCCTGGCACAGACGTTTAATTTTAAAGTTATGTATTTAAAAAAATCACCGTTTATAACATTAGATAGTTCAATATAATACTATACAACTCAAATACAAGATTCTAGTCTATTTTTATATGAATTTAAAGAGAATTGGATAACTCCCGGTCATGACAGGTATTAGTATGAACAACGAAATCGTATTTGTTTATATTTAATATGTTGGCTCATGTTAAGATTGTAATTTTTGAAAGATAACACACTTTAATGTTGGCAATTTCGACAAACTAATCTGAAAATAATTAAAAGTGGTATAAGGTAAGGGCACCATCTACCGCCACATTAGTAGCTTGATTTAAGAAATTTGTGTGTATTTCTTATATTTCTTAACGAAAACATAAACTTCTTGTTTAATTCTATACTGTTATTTATCGCCTATTTAAGTATAAAGCAATAATGAGGATGAGCTTTATATATAATTAATTAACTAAAGTTTTTTCATTGAAGAATTGTTCCCTATTACCGCCACCCAATTATTTTTTTTATCCAATTACCGCCAAAGCAGGAACCAACTACCGCCATATGAATTTAAAGCCATTTTAAACACGTTTAAAGATAATGTTTGTTCGAATTAAATTCATTTTATTTATGTACCTATGTTTAAATGTTTCCTATTATACCTAGGTATGTACTTAAATTATTTATATAAAAAAACACATTCCTAATACAAAAAAAAAATCAAAATCACATTCTTGTAAATAAAAAATTGCACCTTCATTGGCATTCACATAAATAATAGGTACTTACTTATATAAGTACATACTATGATGAAATTAGGCAAGTAGGTTAAGTATTACTTCTTTTTTAAAGATACCACTTCTGGGACGGAATAAAATCCCCTAATATTAGTCAACGTTGGCGTAGAAATTTTTACAATATCTGCAACAGGGTAATTTAAAATATCGTCGATCGCAGGCCACTTCCAGTTTGACCCTGCCATTGTCATGGTCTTAACTTGCACTTCATTATCGGTTGTATTGCTACCTAGAACAAGACCAGGAAACAATTCGCCTTCATAGGTCACAACAACGTAATCGCCAGTATCAAATGATGCCATAATTTCTTTGTGTACTTTAGCCACTTTTGCAGAATTCTGTTGTTTTGCTGCCTTTTCATCGAATCTTAATTTTCTTTTCAGCCGTCTCTCAGCTATATCCTTTTATTTCATGTCTTTGTCCAATTTTTGATTTCGAAGATGTGCAAGAAATTCTTTTGAAGTTGCTACAACAGGAGTGACCTTCTTCAAATTTATTAACTTTTTAGACTGTGGCGCAGCTTCTGGCTAATACAGTGCATTCTTAAACGGCGTTGGGTACATTGTATCATTTGAATTTTCCTGGTGAGGTACTGGATTAGGTGTAAGCTGCTTCTGTGGGTTTGCCAGTTTTTTCATTTTTTTGTCATCAGCTATTAAGACTGTACCATCATTTAAAACGTTCAGGTCAATAACGTCACCTTCTTTGAACCGAAAACTTTCGTCCAGATTGGTTACATCGTTGGTCATACGAGAAAGCGGATCCTTATTGATGCTTATTTTGTGCCACAATTCAAATACACTTTTGTGCTGAAGATCACCGGCCCAATCCGAAGAATAACTTTGAAATTATGTTAATAAGGAAGGCGCTATTTTGCTTTCTAAAATATCGAAGAATGTCTCGTCTAAAATACTTATAATTAAATATTTAAGTATTTATTATAAGTAATCAAATATCAAACTACTTAATGTAAGTCGTGGGTGCTTATATACCGGCAGTAGGTCCTAATTTTTTTAACCAATTCTTGATGTTTCTCTCTGTTAATTTTGATCGGGCCGAAGTAAGGTTCTGTGAAACTCTTTGCACCAATTCCGGATGTCTTTTTAAAAAACAGCTAAACCATTTCTTTCCAGGTCTTCCACCAGTAAATGGATTTTCTCTGCTTAGAGTTTTGGTGAGTTCTGCGACAGAGTCCTGTAACTGAGGCTTCATTATTGGAAATCTTGACTTAGCTCATTCCCTATACTTACCACTAATCTTATCACGCAATGTGGTACGTGGTATACTATATTTTTTACTTATTGCCAGTACGGAACTCCCACAGAGTATAAACATTTTTTTGTGCCAACCATATTTCATAAATTTTTAATATCTGAAAATTAAGGTAAAATAATGACCCAATTACCGATTATGGTTCCTTTTACCGCCAATTTATTTTTATCAATTACATTATTACGGCATTGGTATTTTTGAAACAAATTATGCTTATTTAATCATTTTCTTTATAAATTATATGAAAAATATTGCAATATTTAAGTTTATCAAGCTTAAATTTGCATTTTTGTATATGCTTATGTGGAGCCTATCACCGCCATGGCCAATGCTCTATTACCGCCACTATATTTTTGCTGATGCTTTTACGGGATGAGCAATGTACAGTAGAAGTGGCGGTGATTGGACCAACACAAATATAACTTGTGTTGTTCACTTTAATATTTGAAAAATGTATTAAATACTTATAATTTACATTCAAAAAATCAATGTTTTCAAACTCTATTACCGCCAGGGGTGGCGGTATTTGGTTCCCATATAATAATTAATGGGTCCAATCACCGCCACGCAATATTTTCTATTTTTATCACTTAAAAAATATTAATTAAAGATTTAAACTTACTTTAGAGTGTTCCGAATATGTTATTTATTACAAACTAAACGTAACTTTCATACATATTCAATTAATTTTGTTTTTAATCGAAAAATAAAATTTAACCATTTCTTAACAAAGTGCTTAACGAAATGCCAAATCACAACTTTACCGCCGAGCCCTCGCAGAAGACTGAGATTTCCGTTAGAATAAATACAGTTAGCTACAAAACAACAAATGACACGTGATCACTATGCATTCATATTAACCGTTCAATATATTTTTTTGAGAAAATTTTAACGGTTGTCTTGTTATTTCGAAAACATTCTTACGGTGGCGGTAGTTGGTGTAGTGGCGGCGATGGGTGCTCTTACCTTACTATATTATTGCAAATATCAACAAGTAGGATTGTCATTGATCGTATGTTACATATTAAAACAAAAGAATTAAATGCTACGGATGAATACCTTTTACTTGTCTTGAAAAAAAAATCAATGTCAAACTGTCTAACGCCTATTTTTAAAAAATGTGACCTCAGGTCAAGGGCAGCACGGTTTGAGCAACATGGTCCTGGCGGTACTTGTATAAATGTACAATATTGCTTACAATCACTAAGCAACTAGTACAAAAATAACACGCCCAAAGCGCAAACCTCCACATATTGATTAATGAATTTGTATTCAAGGACTTTGATATTTCCTACACTAATATGTTGTACAGTTTTGGTATCTGATACTTAATATACGATTATAATCCTCATATATTATCAAAAAGGTATATCTCTTATATTATATTTCATTAGGAAACCGTTCCAGATTTTGAGAGAGATTGATAATTATTAGTTTGTATTCATAAATATGCAAAAAAAATCCCACTCAATAACATTGAAAATATTGTCGATCCTGTAACCAAATGCTCACTGGTATATGATTTCATCAATTCAGTTTCGTACGAGTCCACGGAATAAAATCTTAAATGGAAACATTAATTATTCAAATTGATTTAAAAAATACAAGATTTCCGTTTTGATTTCATCACACAGGCCACAGCCCATGATTATAAAAGATGGATCATATTTATATTATCTTTGCCAGGCATATGGCCGAGCGGTCAATGACATCGGTTGCAGTGTCCAAGGGTTGGAATCCAATTACATAGAATATGTTATTTCAGAATTGTTTCTCCTCATCTCTTATCCAAGAATTATCGTTCCATCTTTAATCTGTCCAAAAAATAGAGGTTAAATTTATCATTAAATAACTTATGTTGATATAAAGCTCCGTTATTAATTTATATCGTTGATAATTTTCTACAACTCCGTATATAAAAAGTGCATGTTTTCAGGAGACACATAAATGCACTTTATTCTACCGTTATGGGTTTATATCGCTAAAAAACACCACTGGAATGGTTTTGTTCTCAATATCTTTGAAGAAGTTAATAAGGAAGGAAGGAAAGATGTTTCCATCCATGCCATTCTCTCCTTAATGCTAAACATTGGACATTATAATAAAAATGCCAACGTTTTTATATTACGTTAAATAAAGCATGAAATATATTGTTTTTGGGGTACGAGTTCAAAGAATATGTGTGTATTGAAATTCTGAATTCATTACATCAAAAAACACAAAACTGACGTGAAGTTTAGATACGTGCTTGTAGAAAATTAACAACGATATGCTCCACATTGGATGCGGATATATTGTAGTAATAAAACTGCTCGTGTTTGTCTTACCCTAGTCGTTCTATAATTGCCACCTCTGTAGAGATTGGTTGTGAGTTGTGACTAAGTTCTGGTAAAAAAATTGTTATCGGGATATATGCGAACCCTCGTGAGCTTGCAGCCCCCTGGTTGAGAAACCAGTTCCACTTTTTCGAGTTTCTGGCAGTAATAATGCAGCTTGCTCACCTACGCAATGCGCGAACTTGTAATCATTTATTATTCAAGGAATATTAAAGCTAAACATGATTTGGTCCTTTTCAATTAGTAGAGGTGTTCACAAAGGAAACGAAAGGTCATTCATGCCTGTCACTGCTCAAATTCAGTAATGCTCTTTTGGCAGTGGCGTATTCAAATTTTATTAGAGGAGGGTCCAATTCCTAAAGAGTTCATCTCTCATGTGACTCTTCGAAAGTCCAAGCTCCACCGATCAAAATTTTCACCTGTAACTATTTATGTTTTACTGTTTTATATATAATAATATATAATTGCAATTCTTGGCAAAAAATCATTCAATTTTATATAATTTTTCAGTCACTGTTTTATCAGAATGTTTTACAAAATTGCATTGGGTGAATTTATTTTACATCGCGTATTAATGTATCGTAAATGGGTGGGGAACCTTTTGATTGTGAAAAGGATCTATGAAAGAAACTTAAATTAGATATATACTTAATACTTCGTAGTAGGTTCAAACACCGATAGAAAAAGGGTTTCAAAATGACTACATTACAATATATCTAATGAAAAATAGATTTTTTTTTTATTTTAATTGTTCATTTATTTATTTTAAGAACTGGATATGGCTTATTTCTAATTTGTTGACTTAACATTACCAAGAACATTTGTCACATTTAATGATTTATCTAATATTTCTTAAATGCATACGGTGAATTTTGTAGAATACTATAAACTCGTATTTACGTAACCCAACACCAGTGAAATCTGATTCAAAACTGTTCATTACATCACTTTATGTTTCACCTCTGCAAATATGACGTCAAAGCCAATAAGAAGACCAAAAATGTAGACATTTTAAAATCAAGGACATGACATGCATTTTTTCTAAGAAATGCAAATTCAACTATCGAATTTCACGGATATATGAAATAGCGTTTCATTTATCAACGTTTTATCATATTATAACTGTATATTTTTCTAGCAAAATATTGTGCATATTGCCTATTTTTGTTAAATGTACTGTTTGTTAATCTTTCATGATTACACTACCAAACGTTCAATTAAATTTATTAAATTGATTTAAAAACTTGTACATTATAAATTTAAAATATGTTATTAAAAAATAACATTTAGACTTGCTTTTAAAAAGAATTTTCAAATTGAATGATTATTCGGACGATTAATCTTCGATACAGAGAAGGTCAGTGAGTTCTATCATCCAGCTTTCCTAATTTAAATGCACTGGTCACAAGAGACCTGTCGGAACTCTAGTAAATGTTGAAATGCAAGCAACTCTAATGAGCGCATTCAGCCGGCGGGCGGCAAATGGGAACGAAATTATTACCTTCTCGATAATGTATATTAGATGTAATATTATTAGAATGCGTGACTTGGTCGTTTCTATTAATTGAATAACGGATCAAAACTGGCAGCACTAGGGTTCGTATATGGTTCTACATTACCGCTATAAACGTGCTTATAATATTAGACACAAAATGCACGAATCAGCTGCAGCACACCTAACCATAATAAACAAAGAAAATTGTTCGAATTATGAAAAACACAAAGGGTTTATTGTAAACGTTGTGTTTATTCATTTTTAGCCACTGACGACTCTGAATAAATGAACATTATTTAATATATTTGGCATTGCATTTTAGTAAATATATTTTTTTTGGGATTCAAATACACAAAATATATCAGTTGACTAACTTTAAATTGTAACCATTTGATGATTTGAAAAATTTAAGCCCAATTTGAGTTTCGGGTTTTTAATCGATTTTTGTTACAAATAAGTATTTGAGTAAATACAACAAAAAAAGCTATCCAGTGCAGGGGGGCTTAACATTATTTGCTCCACTCCCCCCCCCCCCCGTCTTACCCAAGTTAGTCTATATCGTGTTGAAAAATATTTATTTTTATATGTATGTATGATTTTTTACGAACAAATTACTTAAAAAACTGAATCATATTTAAAGGAACACAAATTTTAGTAGAATTTTCAATCAAGTTTCAGCTATAAAAAATATATAGCAATTTAACGATTCCCCACCCTTTGAGAACCGCTGATCTAGTGTCATAATAAATTAAGTAAGACTTAAAATAATATCTTTTACTTACCTTATTTTCTTGCCTGATGGCAGTATACTTTCTTTAGCTGACCTTGTGTCCTAAATGACACTGACACAACTAACCGAAATGAGATAGGTTAGATATTTAAATTCAATCAAAAACATCAATAAATTCAAAAAACTTCAGTGAACAGCGAAACCATTTTTTACCACGTCCGCTCCCAATGTGGAGCAAATGGACTCCTTATAGAGTTTATATCAACATAAGTGTTTCTAGTGAACAAAAACTAATCAGTATTATATGACCTAAAATTCTCTCCATAAATATATCTACATTTCTTTGTATGAATACATCTCCAAAACTCTCTGACGATGGTTCAGAAATATGTTACGTTGATAAATTAAATAAACACAGCGAATAAAAGAGTATGAGAAAAGTATTTTTTTCCCCACGTAAGTTACAATCTAAATTAACAACAATACCAGAGTTTGAAGCTAATATTTTGTGAAATTACGGAGGCATTGTTTCGACAACTGTTTTAAAAAGATAATTTGTAGCACCTCAAAGCGAAATAAATTGACGTTACACTACCAACCGAATTATGTTATAACAGTTGAATCTGACATAAACACTTTAGGTCATTTTCTGTCAAAAGAAGTGAATTCCGCGATTGTTTTGGTTGATTACAGTCTTACGTCAAATTGAAACAACAACTACGCCTCTTCGATACGGATGTAAAGTTTATTTGGTACACCGTTTGTCGACAAATACACGTATACACATAAATGACATAAACGATACTTTTTGGACAATCCATCCTTACCCTACCGTTCAAAATCGTACGTAAGACAACAAAATCTGTTAACAACATACAATATTTATAAAACTGTAAGATTCATTATATACAATTAAATTTGATCACTTTCTTATTTCACTTGTTGTATCAAAAATGTGACACGTGTTTCGCCTTTTTAAAAGCATTATCGTAAGGTTTACGAATAAGCTTTCACAAAGCTACCGCCGAATCGATCGAAGATATGTAAGTTTCATATTTATTTATCGAGTCTGATTATTTTTTATAAAGACAAATTATCACGTTGTTTTATTTGAAATGTTTTTGTGAAAAGCTTTCGTGTGAAACAAATATTCGTAAGTAGCATAAAAATATACGAAGGTCAATACTATTGTTCCCCTAAATGTCGTATTTTAGTTATAGTAATACTTTTCTGGTGAGCTAAGCTAAGGTGACTAGGGTTTAAAACCCAAGGATCATGTTAGTGAGATCTAATCCCGAGATTTCAGGATTCAGTATAACAAATGAAAAATTCTTTAAGTCCCGTCACAAATAATTTTCCGCTGGAGTCACTGGCAGTCGTAACGGTTTGAAAGGATGGAGAGAAAAAAAGTCGTAAGTTCGCATTTTTTTTAGAGGAGCGAACTATGATAAAAATATAACATCATTCATTTTTAATGCAATGTGTAAAATTCATAGGTTTTCGAAGTCTGAATAATGTGCTCGACCTTATTTTGTGAAGAATTGTGACACGATACCTCAGAGATGTCGTTTTTTGCCGTCAGTTGGATATGTAATATGTGACATACACAATGCAATTAAAGTTTAAATCACGTGGAAAATAAAGAATTAACCAACACTACAATCAAAAAAAGAAATGTTAAGAAAATATAATATATATTAACATCACAATGACAATTGCTAAATGCCGAAGGAACAACTTTTATGATGTATTTGAATTTATCCTTTCAATCCTGTTCCGATAAACAGATCGCGTTATAGCCCTCATTAACTAGTGAACAAATTGTTCCAGAACATGTCCTGGAACACAAAATTTACGTATTTACGCCATATCGTGGAACTTTTCACGTGACCCGAGATAGTTCCCATGTTCACGGTCTGGGGACGAGCGCAGACGGAAAATGCGATGCACGCGTAGCTGTAGACAAACTGTCAATGTCATGTTTCATCATATTATTCCACAATATTTCATTACTAGGATTCATATTTCATCATGACGTGGCTATGTATATATTACGTGAATATGCATATACGTTCTCAGCACGGATCAACATAAACTCATCGGACGTCATTTTAAACATTTATTTTCGACTTTGAAATGTCTTTTTATGGTGACAGCTGTCAAAACAAACGCTTTTTCATAAGTAATATTTCTCTATGGCTCATAAAATATTGTCGATGGTGTATAAGCTGTCATTGTGGATGATTTAATAATGGTATTTTCATTGTTGGAAGCTTATAAACGTTAGTAACTCGCATTGTTTGCATCGAATAAGATCAAATAACGTTCGTTCGGACGCAACACTGCCCAACATAACCTCAACGGGTGACGTTTCTGTGACCCCTCGTGTATTCAAGAAAATTGTCTGGAACATTGCTACCTAGACATAACGTAGAAGTTCAGAGTCATGCCCCGGGACATTTGTTCACTGATTGATGTTAAAAGCTATATTAATCCATATACACAAGTTTAAAGTAAAACAATATTCCTGCCTCCTAATAACATACATTGGTATTTAAGTTAGTTTTTTTATGTCCCCAGTGTAAATGGAGTACATAACCATTGGCCAAGTTTCGCTAGGTGAGGTAATCGTGAGAAATCCGATTAAATGTACATTATGAACTGTTCTTAGTTTATTTTATTGAGTAACTCGGACGATAAATACGAGAGAAAGTTGGAGGTTTGCGGTAAAAGTCAATCGGCGGTAATATTTATTTCAAAATATTAATTTTTGATCAGAACTACTCACCTAGACAGAAAAGAAAACTGACCAAAGCAATTTCTAATTGGTCTCCTAGAATCGGTTTGATTTTTTTTTTTTGATGATGTGGTGTTCTGATAAACAATACATGCAGTAGATGCTGACTATCGAAATTACATTTTTGTATACATTGAAATCACTGCTGTTAACTGTCTATTCTCGGTGGAAAGATATTGTTAGTTTCGCGTATCACGAGCATTCGTCTGTTGAAAATGCTCGTTCTAGTTGATATGGTCTTGTTCTTTTTTAAAAGTGTGGAATTTATGTAAAAAAATATTATTTTCCACTTAATTTGAAACTATGCAAAACAAGTGGCGTGCGAAGCGCTAATACAAGGCTGTGGTATTTTACATTTTACAATTATCATTTTTATAACAACGATATCAATTTCAGAAAATATTATATACTATAAGAATATGAATAAAAAATCGGGTCCTTTGGAACAGCGGTTAGTGTTGTGGGCTTCCGTGCCGGACTTCACGGGTTCGATTCCCAGTACAAAAAGCATTTTTTTCGATCGATTTATGTTTCCAAGGCATTAGTGTTTGTGATGTCTAAAAACTTTCTCCCATCTTTTCCGATCCTTTAATAATTTGATGTAGCGAGAGCGGTTAGCTAACAACTAGTCATGTCCTGTCCTAGCCTTATATCCCAACTACTCTCTTTGAATAAGAGAGGTTGAGCGACTGAGTAATAAACAGTTCTTGAAAAAAAATCTGCTGAGATACCTCCATTAGAAGGCCATATGCTCTACATTGGAAGCGGACATGAATAAAAAAAAATATAAATTCAACATAATAAAAAAGTCAAACAAACTATAAAAGAAAAAATGTTTTTTTTTATTATTAGCTTAAAATATTAATGATATGTATTAAAGTTTAAATGTGAATTCTTTTCTTGCGTCTTTAAAAGTCGTTAACAATATTTCTTATGGAATATAATTATAATTTTTATTTGGCGTTGTATAGAAAAAAGAGAGTACAATACAATATCTAGACAAATAAATCAACATATCTACCTAATAATTAAGTCCGACATCT
>JAHZMQ010000344.1:0-10617 GCA_031772345.1 Himalopsyche anomala | reverse complement strand
ACCAAGAAAAAAGACTGAAAAAAAGGTTTTTCCTAGACAATTTCTTTTAAATCTATACTAGCTGTAAGCCCGTTGACCTCAACGGAGAGATTTTTGTTGCATTTTTAAGTAGTCAGAAAAGTTACTGGCGTGAAAAATAAATTACTAACCTATTTATTGAATAATCCAGAAATTCTGATAGTAAAAGAAATATCTCGGGGCGTATATCGACAGCCCTGCCCTGCAGTATTTAAATTGTAAATTATTTATTTTTGGAATAATGTTCTAGTTTGCTAACAACTATTTTTCGTAATAGCAGAAATTTTGTAAATTATTTAATTTTTGGAATAATGTTTATGTTTGCTAACAACCATTTTTCTTAGAAGCAGAAATTTCGTTAATTATTTTATTTTTGGTATAATTTTTAAGTTTGCTAACAATTATTTTTCATAGTAGCAAAAATAGTCCTTGTAAATTACTTAATTTTTGGAATAATGTTTAAGTTTGCTAACAATTATTTTTCCTATTAGCAGAAATAGACCTCGTAAATTATTTAATATTTGGAATAATGTTTAAGTTTGCTAACAACCATTTTTCTTAGAAGCAGAAATTTCGTTAGTTATTTTGTTTTTGGTATAATTTTTAAGTTTGCTAACAATTATTTTTCATAGTAGCAAAAATAGTCCTTGTAAATTACTTAATTTTTGGAATAATGTTTAAGTTTGCTAACAATTATTTTTCCTATTAGCAGAAATAGACCTCGTAAATTATTTAATATTTGGAATAATGTTTAAGTTTGCTAACAACCATTTTTCTTAGAAGCAGAAATTTCGTTAATTATTTTATTTTTGGTATAATTTTTAAGTTTGCTAACAATTATTTTTCATATTAGCAAAAATAGTCCTTGTAAATTACTTAATTTTTGGAATAATGTTTAAGTTTGCTAACAATTATTTTTCCTATTAGCAGAAATAGACCTCGTAAATTATTTAATATTTGGAATAATGTTTAAGTTTGCTAACAACCATTTTTCTTAGAAGCAGAAATTTCGTTAATTATTTTGTTTTTGGTATAATTTTTAAGTTTGCTAACAATTATTTTTCATAGTAGCAAAAATAGTCCTTGTAAATTATTTAATTTTTGGAATAATGTTTATGTTTGCTAACAACCATTTTTCTTAGAAGCAGAAATTTCGTTAATTATTTTATTTTTGGTATAATTTTTAAGTTTGCTAACAATTATTTTTCATAGTAGCAAAAATAGTCCTTGTAAATTACTTAATTTTTGGAATAATGTTTAAGTTTGCTAACAATTATTTTTTCTATTAGCAGAAATAGACCTCGTAAATTATTTAATTTTTGGAATAATGTTTAAATTTGCTAACAACCATTTTTCATAGTAGCAAAAATAGTCCTTGTAAATTACTTAATTTTTGGAATAATGTTTAAGTTTGCTAACAATTATTTTTCCTATTAGCAGAAATAGACCTCGTAAATTATTTAATATTTGGAATAATGTTTAAGTTTGCTAACAGCCATTTTTCTTAGAAGCAGAAATTTCGTTAATTATTTTGTTTTTGGTATAATTTTTAAGTTTGCTAACAATTATTTTTCATAGTAGCAAAAATAGTCCTTGTAAATTACTTAATTTTTGGAATAATGTTTAAGTTTGCTAACAATTATTTTTCCTATTAGCAGAAATAGACCTCGTAAATTATTTAATATTTGGAATAATGTTTAAGTTTGCTAACAACCATTTTTCTTAGAAGCAGAAATTTCGTTAATTATTTTATTTTTGGTATAATTTTTAAGTTTGCTAACAATTATTTTTCATATTAGCAAAAATAGTCCTTGTAAATTACTTAATTTTTGGAATAATGTTTAAGTTTGCTAACAATTATTTTTCCTATTAGCAGAAATAGACCTCGTAAATTATTTAATATTTGGAATAATGTTTAAGTTTGCTAACAACCATTTTTCTTAGAAGCAGAAATTTCGTTAATTATTTTGTTTTTGGTATAATTTTTAAGTTTGCTAACAATTATTTTTCATAGTAGCAAAAATAGTCCTTGTAAATTATTTAATTTTTGGAATAATGTTTATGTTTGCTAACAACCATTTTTCTTAGAAGCAGAAATTTCGTTAATTATTTTATTTTTGGTATAATTTTTAAGTTTGCTAACAATTATTTTTCATAGTAGCAAAAATAGTCCTTGTAAATTACTTAATTTTTGGAATAATGTTTAAGTTTGCTAACAATTATTTTTTCTATTAGCAGAAATAGACCTCGTAAATTATTTAATTTTTGGAATAATGTTTAAATTTGCTAACAACCATTTTTCATAGTAGCAAAAATAGTCCTTGTAAATTACTTAATTTTTGGAATAATGTTTAAGTTTGCTAACAATTATTTTTCCTATTAGCAGAAATAGACCTCGTAAATTATTTAATATTTGGAATAATGTTTAAGTTTGCTAACAGCCATTTTTCTTAGAAGCAGAAATTTCGTTAATTATTTTGTTTTTGGTATAATTTTTAAGTTTGCTAACAATTATTTTTCATAGTAGCAAAAATAGTCCTTGTAAATTACTTAATTTTTGGAATAATGTTTAAGTTTGCTAACAATTATTTTTCCTATTAGCAGAAATAGACCTCGTAAATTATTTAATTTTTGGAATAATGTTTAAGTTTGCTAACAACCATTTTTCATAGTAGCAAAAATAGTCCTCGTAAATTATTTAATTTTTGGAACAATGTTTAAGTTTGCTAACAACCATTTTTCTTAGAAGCAGAAATTTCGTAAATTATTTTATTTTTGGTATAATTTTTAAGTTTGCTAACAATTATTTTTCATAGTAGCAAAAATAGTCCTTGTAAATTACTTAATTTTTGGAATAATGTTTAAGTTTGCTAACAATTATTTTTCCTATTAGCAGAAATAGACCTCGTAAATTATTTAATTTTTGGAATAATGTTTAAGTTTGCTAACAACCATTTTTCGTATATATATAAATAAATAGTTAATTAAATTATTATATATAATTGAGCAGCCCTATATAGCCGTTCACAACCCTGCAGGTGGAAATCTTGGAATTCAAAATCGTTTAGTGCAAGATTTCACCCACAGATGTCATTATTAGTTCACTTAAAACGCGTTCTTTTTTTTTGCTTTGTATTATTTAAATTATATAAAGTTTTTATATCGCTTTTCTCAAGTGGATTCGTAGATCAGTGTGTAAGCCGTCCGAACGTCGCGCATGAAAATTGGGGCATGGTATCGAATCCCACAGCTTGAGAGAATATTTTTTGAAAATTAATTGTTTTTACACATAATAAAATAAAAATGTCATGATTTCAAAAATTCACTCATGACGTCAGAGAAAAATGAAGAAATGAATTAATGACGACAGCGGGGCAGGATGGGGGGGGGGGAGGGGGACCGTCTTTCTTGACGTCATCGAATAGGCGAAATCGCGACCATAATATACAAACGAAAAAAGTATCTCTTTAGTATGAATAAAAAAATGTTGACAGCGTGGCTGGGGCGGAGGAGGGGAAGGGGAAATCGGGGACAATTTACAGACAGACGGACAGACAGACGGACGGACGGACGGACGGACATTAACGACTATTAATATCTATATATTAATACTCGATAATGTCCGTCCGTCTGAATGATTGTCCGCGATTTTCCCTCCCCCTCCTCCGCCCCAGCCCCGCTGTCGCCATTTTTTTATTCATACCAAATACATACTTTTTTCGTTTGTATATGGTCGCGATTTCGCCTTTTCGATGACGTCAAGAAAGACGGTCCTCCGCCCCCCCCCCAATCCTGCTCCGCTGTCGCCATTAATTTTTTTTTTTATTCATACTAAAGACATATTTTCCAAATACACTGTTTATTATTTGACGAAACAAATCAAATAGCTGAAAAAATTTCATACAAAAAAACGCCGCGACCGTGGATCGAACACAGAACTCTGGATTACCAGTCGAGCTCTCTATCAACTGAGCTAACGTCATAAATATCAAGGCGATAAAAATAGTGTATTTAAAATAAAAATTTGAAAATGGAACGATATTTGCGATTCCTACTGACTTCGATTGTTTGTTATGCTCAAATAGTAATATAAATAAAGTAAGCGAAATAGTTTGATAGATTGGGGTCAACGAGATTAAAATACGGCAAAGTGAGCTAAGTTAGGATGATGGGAAAAAGTGAACTGAACCCACCCTTTTTATTGCATAATTTCAATCATTTTTTCTCTAAAATACATTGTTTATGCTTTCGATGGATTCGTCGGTAACTTTTTGGAAGTTCATTTGAATATAAAATAAAAAATAACTTAGATTATTCCACGTATTGTGCTACAAACTGTGACACGTGTTTCGCCTCTTTCAGAGGCATCCTCAGACAGACTTACTTTTACTTACTGAAAGTAAGTCTGTCTGAGGATGTCCTGAGCGTTTTTTTTTGGTTTATAACATTTTTTTTTTTTGAAAACTTTCTTTTTAAATCACATTACATCTTGATCGTATGAAAATAAATGCTATCAAAATAACAAAATCCGATTGACTAGCCAAGTAAGTTTTTCAAAAAATAAATATAAGACGCAATTATTTCAAGATTTGTTTTTAATCTAGATACATACGTGGTATAGTTAGTTGTTGGCGAAAGCATAGTTTCAGTATGATTAGTAAAATAACATCAGTAAAAATCATTATATATATTCTAAAAAACAAGTTCTATTTGGAGAATAAGTCAAAATTTTGATAATTTTGTTTTGATAAAATGTCCAATTAATTTATAATATTTTGCATGTGAAAATTGCATTTTTTATATAAATATAATTTAATTCTTTGCCCATTTATTTTCCGACTTTTTTCTCACATTCCATTGAAGTGAAAAAAAAGTTCAATAGATATTAAATTATTCTAAAAATTAGAATATTAGATTATTCTAAAAATTCCAAAATCTATATATTAATAGTCGATAAAATAATCACTTTTCACAAATCACAATTAACAATTCACAATTCACAAATGTGTGCGTACTGATGTCCTCGGGTCTTATTCTTTTTCTACGAAATATTTTTGTTAGCATACTTGAAAATTAGTTGAATAAAATATATATACTACGAAAAATGATTGTTAGCAACCTTGAACATTATTCCAAAAATTTAATAATTTACAATTTAAAAACTGCAGGGCTGTCGATATATGCGCCGAGATCGATTTATGCTACTATGAAAAATGATTGTTAGCAAACTTGAACATTATTCCAAAGATATAATAATTTACGAAATTTCTGCTACTTCGAAAAATAGTTGTTAGCAAACTTAACATTATTTCAAAAATTAAATAATTTACAATTTAAATACTACAGGGCAGGGCTGTCGATATACGCCCCGATATATTTATTTTATTTTAAGAATCTCTGGCTTATTCAATAAATAGGTTTGTAATTTTCTGACTACTTAAAAATGCAACAAAAATCCCCCCGTTGAGGTCAACGGGCTTACAGCTAGTAATATTAGATTATGTCAATTAAACACTCGCTTAGAAAATTTGAATCGTTCAAATTATGTACATTCACACAGATTTTGTCACTAACGACCCGGGTTTCGCCTTTCGGCATCTTCAGGCGTTCAAGTGCACGGATGAACTTGAACTGACGCTTAGTAAATGAATGTTTCGTGTTTATATAAGAAATAAATGTATCATTGAGTTTAAAGCCATTGCTGGCGAAAAGGATAAGCTCATGGGAATGCCCACAGATTTGAGAAGTGAGTAGTTTTAAGAATTATATTTATTTGTTTGTCGGAAAAGGTTTTATGATTATATTTATATAGGGTATCGCATTTACTTTTGGTGGCCGTTTCTATCCCCAAGGCTGATGACTAACTGAAGTCTGTACCCTTTTAAACCAAATATGAGCAAAAGCAACGATATTCAGGTAGAAAAAAGATGAATAGTGGGATCCATAGACAACGGTGTTTACTGTGACCATATGGAGGGTTTTAAGAGGATTCCGTAGATTGTACACTCATTTCGACAAAAGTCACTACGTCGATCTCATTGGTCGTATAGAAAAAAAAGAATGTCTTCGATAGTTTCACCTGAAAAGATTGTTTACGTTATTACTTATTATATAATTTAAGATTTCGACTGAAAGTGCTTGGTGGAATTTCAATATTAAATTTGAATCATTCAAATTATGTACACTCCCACAGATTTTGTCACTAACGACCCGGGTTTCGCCTTTCGGCATCTTCAGGCGTTCAAGCGCACGGATGAACTTGAACTGACGCTTAGTAAATGGATGTTTCGTGTTTATATATTAAATAAATGTATCACTGAGTCTAAAGCCATCGCTGGCGAAAAGGGTAAGCTCATGGGAATTCCCAAAGATTTGAGTAGTGAGTGGTTTTAAGAATTATATTTATTTGTTTGTCGGCAAAGGTTTTATGATATTATTTATGATATTATTTATATAGGGTATAGAAGTGGAGAGCCCGGAAGGTTTAATATTTTGTTTAAAATCGGAAGACTATGTAACTTATTACTTATTGTTTAATCCTTCAAAATGAAAATTATCGATCCAACGTAGATCAAAGAGGAGATTCGTGATTTAGAGAAAAAAGAGAAAAACCCATTACGGCCTTTATTACAAGTTGCCGAAATTTTACGCCTACGAGAGAAACATAAAAACGCTCATTACACAAAATTAGCGTCTAAGAATTTTTGACACGAGGGTAATATGTATGTACTAACTCTTCAATAAAGAAAAGTTTTCTACGTGAATTTAAGACTATGCAAACATAATTTTACCAAGCAATGTATGTAAATATTCATCAAATACATTATTGATAATAAACTTTGTGTTAAACGTAGTACAACGACCGGTTTTATGACCTAAAATTGATTTTCTGTGTCAAATATGCTGTTCTCGATAAACAATATAATTATGATCAAAAACTAAAATACTCATTTTTACTAATCCCACTTCTATTAAATAAGATCAGGACCTGTCTCTCACTCACGACAAGCATTATCAAATGATAAGCAATAACATTAACATTCAAAAAATATAATAAACATTTATATATTTTATTTTATTTTTTGAATATAATTCTTTTCCACCAAGTATTGAGACACTTGACAGTGAACATTAACATTATCAACAAAAACAATATTATCAGTTGATAATTCTCGTCATGAACGAAACCGGTCTTGATCGTATTAAATAAAAGTTTGTCGCCTACGGTGGCCCAGTTGGTTAGAGCTTGCTCTACCTTTCACGCAGGTCTGGGTTCGATTCCCGGTAACATCACGGTGAATTTTTAAAAATTATTCATTTCAAATTTTTAATCTAAGACTAGGTGTTTGTGATGTCAATTCACATTATTTCCTCTCTCTTCCCATCCTTCTGATCCTTGGGTGTAGCAATAGCGATTAGTTAAACACCAGTCCTGTTCTAGCCTTATCTTTCCTTCGTTACTACTCACTATGAAGAAAGTGAAGTTGAGCGACTAAGTGACAAACAGTTTTCGTATAAAAACTTCTGTTGAGATACCTCCGTTAGGAAGCCATATGCTCCACATTGGGAGCGGACATGGATTTTTAAAAAATCGTACAATTGAGTATTTTATTTTTTGAATATTATGCCTTTCCACCAAGCATTGGCACATCCTAAAACACTGATAGAGAGTGAGTAGGTCTTTGTTACCAGAATTGTTTGGCGGCCCGCGGCATTATTACACGCAAATTACATCTCGGTCTGCGTCGCATAATATTATACATCATGGACATGTGCGCTTCATTTTTACGACAGCCTCATTATTATGAACTTTCCGAAACGGTTAACGTTTTAGAAGAATAACGACCACGATAAGAAAGTAAATAATATATAATATTATGACGAGGCAGATAATATTGTGTCACAGGGGATTCAAAGACGTAAACTTGACAAATTAAACGGAAATACAAGCAGGCACCGTTCAGTAAGCCCGACCATTTTGTACGAGTGACATATTTATATCCGAGCCAAAATGGAAAAGAAAAACATAAACGGCAACCTACGTTTTATGTAATACGAAATCGATAATGAACACGCGTTTGAACCAGGGTTGTGGAGTCGCGTGAGAAAAATACGACTCCGACTCCAGCTTAAAAATAATTGACGACTCCGACTCCAGCTTTAAAAATAATTAACGACTCCGACTCCGAGGAAATTTTTCAACAATTTAATTTTAACTTATATATATCGACTGTGGAAAGGAAAAAGGACGTAACCCACAGGTTTTTCAAAACAGGTTTTTTTCGATAATCACAATGTATCAAACTTGATACACGTTCTATAAAAAGGATGCAAGCTGCAAATGCCGAATTAGAATCTACATTTAGCTTTTAAGTTTGAAAAGGATGACCTTGTAAAAAAATTAAACCAAGAAAAAGACTGAAATAAATGATATGCACACCATCAGATCATCTTTAGTCGGCCAAGCATGAAATGTTTTGACTATTTTGTTTAAATACACATCATTAAATATATTTAAAAAAAAAAAAAAAATCGAGCCGCTCATTTTTCACAACTCCGACTCTATAGCCCTGGTTTGAACCATAGCGATTGTATCACTAACTACTCGGGTTTCGATTTTCAACATCGTCAGATCTTCAGATGATGATACAACGGAAAACAGTCTGAGCGTTTTCTACTGATAACTCAGTTGTGCGAAAACAGTCCGGGAAACATACCTATTACCAAAAAAAAATTAAAAGTAAGCCAAAAAGCCTATATTTCGTTTATTTAGCTAAGCAGAAAGTACTTTACAGAGCATCACATGTGTACAGTTTCAAAACCTGGTCAGCATGAATGACATCTTGATATTTTTCAATTTAAGATCATTATTAAGAAAAACACTGTACTTCTTTTTTACTTATTTCCACTTTTATTGTGTTATATAATATGCTATCCTATAACAAATTGAATAATATACAGTAACTACGGCCAGGGCCAGCGCCACCATACAGGCGAAATAGGCGACCGCCTAGAGCGCAAACCATACGAGGGCGCATAAATGGAGTAAAATATTTTTTTTATACTTTAATAATATTAAATATCCATACAGTGGGCTTCGAGCAGTAGATTAAAATCTTATTAACATCACAAAAAGTACTGTTCTTTATAGTGAATTTCGAAAGTTCTTGGGTTTTTAAATTGGAAATTTTGAGAGCTTTTTAAAAAAATGGTCTGGCGTCTTTTCATTTTGGTAATTTCGTAAATTCTCGTGTTTTTTTTTAAGTCGGGCGAGTATTTTTTTTTTTGAAAAATCCCCGCGAGTGATTAAAAAAGTCTCACATTTTGAAATCCGTAAATTGTCAGGAATTCAAAATTGCCGAGCGAAAAATTCTCAATTCCGAATCCCGAAATTCTACACGATTTTATGGTGAATGTTGCCGAGGGCACAAAATAACCTCGCGCCGGCACTGTCTACGGTTAATATTGTAGGTACCTAGCGAGTTTGTCACACGAGAAATAAAATGTGAATTGGCATTCATACTCGTACATACGTCCCGTCCACCATAGCGTTAAGTCATAGGTGTATAATAAAACCGCAATAAAATAAAAAATAAATAATTCCATTTGGAGAGGGGGACGTGGGGGTGTAATAAATATTAAATGTATATATATAAAAAAACGAAGCATTGGTCTGCGGTAAAGTTTATCGGCGAAACATATTGACTTGGACTCGAGTCAATCGATCAAATAATACAAGTCGTATTTTCATTATCGGTGTTTCTCAAAGTGTGGCGGTGCGTTAAAAAAATACATCTTAGATTTTTTTTAAATCGTTCTTATACGTTTTATATGACATCTAGATTATTTACACAAGAAATAAGTTATTATTCAAAGTAACCTAGAAACGATTTTCAACTAAAACTAAAAATTATCAAATATTGTAAGAAATAAAGGCATCTCTATTTAAAAAAAAAATCCAGTCCATTCGCAATGTGGAGCATTTTGGCCTTCTTATAAAGGTAACAGCAGCAGAAGCTTTTTTCTACGAGAACTGGTTGTTAATCATTTGCTAATTCTTTCATTTTTTTAAGAAGTGTAGAGATAGAGAAGATAAGGCTACGACGGAATTAATGGTTGGCTAATTGCTCTCGTTACGTCCCGTGGGAAGGGGATTTTCTAGGCATCACAGTCATCTTGCCTTGGAACAGAATTCGATAAATCGATTGAAAAAATGCTGTTCGAACTGGGATTCGATCCGTGTTATAAAGTTATAAGTTTCATAAAATTGAGTCAGGGTAATTTTTAAAAAGTTTTCTATTAACACATTGTAAAATAAAAATAAAAACTTGTTAATGTCACTTACTTGCCCTATTTGTATTGCTAAAAACGCGTAAAATAAGTTTTCGCTGTATATCGATCAATCTAAGGCAGAATTTACATTTACCGACACCTAATTCACGGCGTAAATGAGTGAAAAATATTCGATTGGATAGATGTGCCTAGTTTGAGACATAGCTACTTTTTAATTACTTATCCACAGCCGGCCCTGGCACCACCGAAAAATAATGTACCCCGTATTTATATTGGACCCATAGTATTCATGCTTCGTTCACATCG
>JAHZMQ010000343.1:0-10637 GCA_031772345.1 Himalopsyche anomala | reverse complement strand
AGGGCTTCTAATTAACCGGACATTCCAACTAACCGGTTTTCGGTTTTTTTCTGGAAATAAAACCGGTTAACCGGTTTAAACCGAAATATAACGTATTTTGATTAGGTAGGTATGCAAAAAAAATAATTGTAGAAAATTTTAAATATTTGTCATAAATGTTCCAATGTCAATGAAAAATCGATATTTATCTTATAGATAAAACACAGAAGGCATTTTATATATTTATATATAAATACAACAATGTCAATTAAATGTGGAAAAATATTTTATGATAAAATATGTCAAATAAAAAAATAGAGCTTGATAATAAAACTCATCAAAGGAAAGATCTTTAAATAAGTGCATTTATTTTTTAAGCATATCGACTAGAGAGGACATCCAATGCTTAGACAAAAATATAGTAGAATACAAACATATTAACTTATATTATGTCTCCACTCCCACTTTGAAGCATATAGACTCAAACAATTATTTTTTAACGAGAACTGCTTTTTACTCAGTTGATCAAGCCCCTCTTATTTCGAAGAGAGAAGAGATTAAAAGTTATGGCTAGCACACGACTAGTGGGTGGCTGATCACTCTCACTAAGTCATAGTAATTTAAGGGATGGTGGAATAAAATATTAGGCATCACAGACATCCATGTCATAGAAAAGAAATCTATGAACTGATTGCAAAAATCGTGCAAGCTCGTTTGGTCCGCAACCCAAAGAAATGACGTTGACCACTCGCCCATGCACTCGGCGTTATCATGTTCATCATGTGCAGGCCGTAATACTTAAATTATAATTGAGATTAACAAGCACAATAATAATTATATTTTATGATAACATCAATTATTTATTGGGTATATGTTATTTTATGAACAATTATTTATTTATACATATAGATATTATACAATACTACAATTTTCATTTGCGTTTTACGTACAACATTACTTACATAATATTATATTAAAAAATCATAGTTCACAGTGCGTTTGTTTATTTATTGCTCAAGAAAATAATTAAAAAAAAAGAATGCATCTAAAATGTTATATTTCACGAAACTACAAATTTGAATTCAAAAATTGTATCAATAAAAAATAGGCACCAAGCAAAGCTGTATTTAAATATATTTTTTATATTGTTCTAGTTAAGATAGATATTGTATTATTTACCTGAAAAATATCAATGACTTCTTAATTTCCTATAATTTCATAATCAGTGCGTATAAGCAATTTGTATATACTTAGAAAACTATCAATAATCTCATATTTTTTTATTAAAAAGAAACATTTTTTCCACATTGAAAAATACTTAAGTAAATGTATTAGCATTAAACTAACACAACAAACATCACTCATTCCGACTATGTTTGTCCGTAGCGAACAACGGACAAACCCTATTGTTGATTATTTTACCTAACTATGTCGACCTTGTGGGAAACATGTTAGCCACATCTGGTATTAATTTAATGACACTTTACAATACGCAACGTCTAATTTTACAACTGAGGAAAGGACGAGTACTTAGGTTAAAAAAAAGCAACCATATAATTGAACAATACAGTAAAAGTGACACGGGACAAAGTTCTTGGAATAATTTTGACCCGCCGTTAGGTAAGACATTAGAATTAACTCTTGGGTATTAGTTTTCACATATTGCATTTTGATAGAAAATAAAAGGTTGATACAATAATTAAAAATATCATATTTAAAGCAGCGATTTTTTGCATTGTTGATTTAAAGACAAAATCAAATATACTTAGAATAATTATAATCCAATAATCATGCAAAGGAAGAATATATCTACTAAAAAGCACACAAAAAAAATAACAATGGGTAAAGAGATGTAGATTATTACTCATTAATTTAATTGTATACGTTTTAAAATGGTACATGATAGTTGTATGGTATCCTTATCAATAGTATTTTCAAGATGTATACGTATTATTTGTCAAATTTACAATAAATTTTATTGAGTTACGTGCATTTAAAAATCATTCCGTCTTATGATAAATAATTTTCAATAATTGAGAAAAAATATTAAATTATTTGAAAAAGCCATTTCTGTTCACAACATAGACAAATTTGAGACATAAGTAGATTATTTTATAAAATTCATATGCATGTTTGTTGTGTTATGTGAATTGTTTCCTATATTACGCAATAAATTCATTGTAAAACATTTTTCTTTTGTAAAAAACAATGAAAAACAAGAAAAGAGTATTTTTGATAAAACGCGGTTAACCGAAGAAAATAAACCGGTTTTCGGGTTTTTTCAAAACAGGCGATAAACCGGTTAACCGGTTTCGGTTTAAGCCGGTTTGGAAGCCCTAGACCCAACTCGTACTGGTTCCCTGTGCAAATTCCCTAACGGCAGAACCTTACTCCATTATAAGGAAAATCACAAAGAGGGCAATGCCTTTAGAAGCAATTTAAATTCTATTAAGCAAAAGTGAAAATTGGGCAGGATTTTTTTACAACACCATATTTTTAAAGGCATATAATTATCAAAGGGCAAGATTTTTATTATTTTTTGAAATATTTAGCAAGGTGTCGAATATCAAACGGATTTAATTTCTTTAATATTGTTGTCAAAATATAATTTTGATTAGAATCATGGCATGAGATTTTTTTATCGTATTATTTCAAAAACTTGTAAAAAAGAGTTGAGTATACACTCAATGATATTACTCGTTGTTTCATTTTAATTTGAAATCGCTATTATATGTCGCTTAAATCTTCGTGCAGTGGTCATGTTTACAACCGCTATGCAAGTCATGCGCGCTACAACTATGCTTTTAATAGTGGTCATCCAAATGGAAAGAGTTAAAATGCGGAATCATAATTATGGACCAAGAAATTGTCCGTATTCGCAATATAATTCTTAATCACTAAATCCACTACACGGAATTACTGAAATACGGTTTGGTTATGTAACTAAAAGAAATAATTTTGTCAATTATTAAAATATAAAATAATAGGGCGTGTTAAAGCATGTTTGGCTGATTTTACCAAGATGATAAATTGATGATAAATTGGTATTGAAAATAAAATTAATACGTTAAAAAATATCTACAAGTGACAAGACTATGTAATGTTACTTTCGGCATCACGTCAAGTGACTGCTAATTCAATCAAGTATACAAAAAGTGAGCTTAGACATCTATGTGAGCTCTTAGATTCGAGAATAACATAACACTTTTCGGTATGCAATACCGCGTTAGTGACAATTCTACTATAACTATGTAAATCTGGTTTTTGGCAAATGTGCATTCATATAATACCGGGTTTCTGGTAAATCAATATTTTTGTAGACAACTTTTAATTTCAATTCAATGTTATATCACTTGAAAACATACTTTTCTGTTATTTGAAAGCATTTCGGTGGCCACCGAAAACATTAACATAACAAATGAATTTTCCTAGTAAAAAACAAAAAACTTGCATTTTTCGACCTCTGAAATCTAATTTATTAACCTTATTTTGATTTTGAATTCACAGGAAATAAAATTCATAAATTAAAAAAAAGTATACACTTTTTTCATTCTTTTGTACAATTCATTTCACTAACGTCACTAGCGCGGTGTTGCATGCCGAACGGCGATAAAATATGTAATGAAAATTGAAAATTACAAATGCAGTACGAACCATTCATTTATTTTGTCTTTGAGTGTATGAAATAATTGTTTATAAACTCGAAGGAAATAAATTGACTGGACTGTCAACGGCAGCGCACTCAGGGTTTACGTTGACAGGTCTAATGTATTTTTACAGCCATGTGGTTTGTCGTAGAAATAAATTAGGGCGTCTGTTACTTCTACGCGAGGGAATTTTGGTGGTGTTCAATTAATAATAAGCATAATTCATTTTTTGTGATAAAATTTATGTTGCGTACAATCCCGGTTTGTAATAGTTAAGAGTTGTAAAGATTTCGACAGCAGTAGAGGAATCAATCAAGGCAACAGAGTTTCTGTAGTACATATTTGTCAATTATATGAAGTATTATCGTCAGCTGTAATGCTGTGTACTGTCTTTTAAAGCTGCATCAATAAATAATAAACAATATCATATTTCAATTCGACATGACAATAGATAATAACAGATATAATATATTATAATATTAGTTTCAGTTCAGAGATATATGTACATCTGTAAAAATATTACAATACTATTTCGAGAGTTAGACTTGCAGATAAATTAAGACCCAGAATTATATATTATGTAACGTTACAAAAAAGCAAAAATCAGTAAAATACGATGAAAAAAGTCGATTTTGAGTATTCCAAAAGATTGCTGAAAGCTAAAGCTAAATCTACATACATAATAAAACAATGTAATATGTATTAAATAAAAAATTCCATGTCCCCATTTGAAAGAAATATCTCACTTTTTCATTATCAAACATAAGAGCTATAATAGGGACAGTGTGATAACTAGATATAAATAAAATTATACAAAACATATAATCTTTAAATATCTCACAATAAGTGCATATTTCTTATTTACATCAGTGATGCTTTCATGTGGTGATATTGTATTTTAATTGAGTAGCATTTTAGGTGTACCTTTTTCACAATTGCTTCCTTTTTGTAATTTATTAACATGCTATAAATTTTAAAAAAAAAATCGTAGCTTCCTAATTAATTCTTTTTAGTATAATAGATTAACGTCCTATAATCTAGGTCTTTTCATCGTATTCGTTTGTCGAAGGCTCTTAATTGATGGCATAATCAATCGGCGCTGACACATTGGAAATAAATCGACTAATTGAATCACCGTGCTGATCGACCCAAAATAATTTATCGCAATTTTCCATCGAAATGAGAGTAATTGAAAACTTATGTATATTTTTTATATGATCCTCTTGTCAGAATTGAGAAACACACAAGTGTGCACAAATAAATACACGTAACACTTTTTTTATAAGGTAGATATGTTCCACAAAAAATCGTCTAAAAAGTGATGGGATTTATAGAAAAAATTAAAATTGGTTCGTTTAATTTTAAAAAAAACCGCCCTCTTTGGAAAAAGAAGTTTTGTAAAATAATGAAGACTGAATAATAAAATTACACAAAATATTATTCATATTATGTATTATAATTAATGAGTCTTTTATGAGAGACTGGACATAAACCGCTTTCATCATTAGTAATGTCTGACACGTCTTATGTGTTTAAGATAGAGCCTTTTGTTTTTGTTACTGTATTTTGTTGTTGAATTTATTATTACTAGCTGTAAGCCCGTTGACCTCAACGGGGGGATTTTTGTTGCATTTTTAAGTAGTCAGAAAATTACAAACCTATTTATTGAATAAGCCAGAGATTCTAAAAATAAAACAAATACATCGGGGCGTATATCGACCGCCCTGCCATGTAGTATTTAAATTGTACATTATTTAATTTTTGGAATAATGTTAAGTTTGCTAACAATTATTTTTCCTATTAGCAGAAATAGACCTCGTAAATTACCTAATTTTTGGAATAATGTTTATGTTTGCTAACAACTATTTTTCGAAGTAGCAGAAATTTCGTAAATTATTATATCTTTGGAATAATGTTCAAGTTTGCTAACAATCATATTTCATAGTAGCATAAATCGATCTCGGCGCATATATCGACAGCCCTGCAGTTTTTAAATTGTAAATTATTAAATTTTTGGAATAATGTTCAAGGTTGCTAACAATCATTTTTCGTAGTATATATATTTTATTCAACTAATTTTCAAGTACGCTAACAAAAATATTTCATAGAAAAAGAAAAAGACCCGAGGACATCAGTACGCACACATTTGTGAATTGTTAATTGTGATTTGTGAAAAGTGATTATTTTATCGACTATTAATATATAGATTTTGAAATTTTTAGAATAATCTTATATTATAATTTTTAGAATAATTTATTATCTATTGAACTTTTTTTTCACTTCAATGGAATGTGAGAAAAAAGTCGGAAAATAAATGGGCAAAGAATTAAATTATATTTATATAAAAAATGCAATTTTCACATGCAAAATATTATAAATTAATTGGACATTTTATCAAAACAAAATTATCAAAATTTTGACTTATTCTCCAAATAGAACTTGTTTTTTAGAATATATATAATGATTTTTACTGACGTTATTTTATTACACATACTGAAACTATGCTTTCGCCAACAACTAACTATACCACGTATGTATCTAGATTAAAAACAAATCTTGAAATAATTGCGTCTTATATTTATTTTTTGAAAAACTTATTTCGCTAGTCAATCGGATTTTGTTATTTTGATAGCATTTATTTTCATACGATCAAGATGTAATGTGATTTAAAAAGAAAGTTTTCAAAAAAAAAAAATGTTATAAACCAAAAAAAAACGCTCAGGACATCCTCAGACAGACTTACTTTCAGTAAGTAAAAGTAAGTCTGTCTGAGGATGCCTCTGAAAGAGGCGAAACACGTGTCACAGTTTGTAGCACAATACGTGGAATAATCTAAGTTATTTTTTATTTTATATTCAAATGAACTTCCAAAAAGTTACCGACGAATCCATCGAAAGCATAAACAATGTATTTTAGAGAAAAAATGATTGAAATTATGCAATAAAAAGGGTGGGTTCAGTTCACTTTTTCCCATCATCCTAACTTGGCTCACTTTGCCGTATTTTAATCTCGTTGACCCCAATCTATCAAACTATTTCGCTTACTTTATTTATATTACTATTTGAGCATAAATTTACCTTGATTTGACAATATTCCATTTTTGAATCTTGAATACAAACAATCGAAGTCAGTAGGAATGGCAAATATCGTTCCATTTTCAAATTTTTTTATTTATATACACTATTTTTATCGCCTTGATATTTATGACGTTAGCTCAGTTGATAGAGAGCTCGACTGGTAATCCAGAGTTCTGTGTTCGATCCACGATCGCGGCGTTTTTTTGTATGAAATTTTTTCAGCGATTTGATTTGTTTCGTCAAATAATAAACAGTGTATTGGGAAAATATGTCTTTAGTATGAATAAAAAAAATAATTAATGGCGACAGCGGGGCAGGATGGGGGGGGGGGAGGAGGACCGTCTTTCTTGACGTCATCGAAAAGGCGAAATCGCGACCATATACAAACGAAAAAAGTATGTATTTAGTATGAATAAAAAAATGGTGACAGCGGGGCTGGGGCGGAGGAGGGGGAGGGAAAATCGGGGACAATTTACAGACGGACGGACGGACATTATCGACTATAGATTATTATTATAAAATCCGCTAACCGCTTTTGTGTTTTTTTTGTTTCTGAGATATCGTGTTAGGACAAATAATTCGTGTAAAAATTTAGTAGTCGTTATTAGTGAACCGTGTTATTTTTAAATCGTGTAAAAAAGAGTTGAGTGTATCGTTAAAAGCTGACGCTAAATAATAAGCATCAAAATGTTCAGATTTCATTTCATTACATTACCACACCCACCTCTTCGTCCATCTATCGGTACACAAATGAAACAAGTAAGACAGTTCCCGCGAGGTGCGACCTACTTTTGTATTAAAACACTAAACTTTATACCCTTCGACTTTCTCTAATTAAAACACACCTTCTTTAGCGTGACCAGAAGCCTTTATATCACTGTTTCTTCGATTCAGTATCCAATGTTCAAATAATAATCACAGAGAGATTCATTATCATAAGAAAGTTCCGTGCAATATTGATAGAAATACTAGAATAGAACATTGTCGTTCAGATCATTAATAAATTTAAAGATCTCAATGTGACAGAAACATAGATTTTTTGGGTGAGTGAAATTGTCAACAGTGACATCTATAATATCAAAAATAATGGCGTATTTACAAACATTCGTGTAATTAATATAATCTAGCTTAATAAGATTCGCAAAACATGCCAACTGAGTAAAGTATTTCTTATTATTATATCCCACTAACATTTATATGTAAAAAAAATAACCAGTGTAAGAGCCAGTGGCATGCTTAAGCAATCACCTCATATGATTTTACATGCCCCTGACTCATTGTTTATCAAAGACTGGTAAGTTTTATTAGAATATAATAAAAAAAATGCTTAACTTAATTAGAATGTTTTGAAAATCCGATTAAGCTTGATTATATCAATTACACGGATGTTTATAAATAAGTCGAAGAAAAGTTCTACTTTTCTTAACAGCTTAACGACCGCACGTTTTTTTTTCTAGAATTTCACTTGGCGGCCGGGCAATTTTGCGAAAAATTCGCAAAAATTGTGATTTTACTAAATTCACCATAATTTGTAAGCCAATTGAGATATCTTTACCAAATTTAATATTCTTAGCTTCCAGATACTTCGCCTATACGCAGCGGTGGGCTGCCAAAATCTTAACAAGGGGCTCGGTAAATGTCGGCCAAAATGCCTACACATTATAGATCAGTGTTTCTCAACCTTTTTGGGCCCGTGGCCCCTTTTGAGTATCTTATTTTTCTGTGACCTCCCCCCCCCATACCTGTTTTGCACTACTGAAGTATAAGTCTTATAAGGAATTTTGGGGCCCGAAAGGAAACCCCATTTTTTTAGGTCTTCTCAGAATTTGAAATTCGAAATCTTAGAAATTTGCGGATATCCCAAAATGAATGTCGTGAGACTTTTTTTTAAGTCTTCTTAAATATTCCAATTTCTAAAACAACAATGTACGGATTTCGAAAAATTTGCCCGTGGCCTCCCAAAATTGTACCGTGGCTATCCTAAAAAACCCCCTGAGGCCCCATTAAGACATGCTGTAGTCCCCCGTTGAGAAACCCTGCTTTAGACGATGCATAACCCCAAGCCCGAGGATCACATGTGGCTCCTTTGTTTTTGTTGTTACCATTGAATGTATCATCTTTAAATTAACATATTTTTAAAAGTAAATTATTAAATTTAATAAATGTGAGCAAGTTTTTTCGATAACGATGCAGAATAACTCTGTTCATAGAAATATACTTAATGATTTTGCAGTTTGATACTACAAATTGTATGGCAATTTCTATAGAATTAGTTTGAAATTTACAACGACAAAGGTCGCATTAGCATTTGAAACAATAAATTTCTAAATAGTTCACAACAAAAGCATATGTTATAGAGGTCTACACGAGTCCGGGCCTGGCTCGGCCTGCGGGCCGGGTTCGGGCGGGTAAGCGCAATTGAGATTCGGGCTCGAGCCGGGCCCGGGTAAGGAATTTATTTCTTCAGAAAAATATTTCGGACTACGTTCGTCTCATAAGTCACCCATGATAATTTTAATTATAACCAGTTCTATAGTGAATCGTAAATTGTAGTGAATTTGTAAACAACGGGTTTTTCTGGCTGAGGAGTATAAATCCGGGCTTCGGGTTGGGTTCGGGTAACAAGTGTGGTATTAGACTCGGGCCCGGGCCGGGTCGGGCCTGAGTTTTTCAGGCTCGAAACCGGGTAATTTTGTAAAATTTCGGCCCGTGCAGACCTCTAATATGTTAATAAGTACCCCGAATTCTCTTTTGCGAATTTCTGTGAAAAATAGCACGACCGAATGCAATGTAAACTATCTTTCGTTTATCTATGTATTCCGCATTTTTTTTACTTTATGCCCGTGTAAAGAAAGGATTTAGCGTACTTAAAATTTCGTTTTACTTGTGGCCTGAAATCATCATTTAAAAAATGCGGCCCGCTAGATGAAACGGTTGTGTTTGTCTGCTTTACACCAAGGATTGACGATAAACACTTAAACTTGATTTTATTCAAACATTACACATGCTTGATGTACAGTTGGCTTCACAACCCTTAAACCTCGTTTAGCTTCTGCACGGCTAATAGAAATATTTTGCACATTTAAATATACACATGGAATTATATGACGTTCTAATGATATCCGAAAAACAAGGCCTCCAAATTTTATTGCACCTGGCGCCTCTCGTTTGTTTAACCCGCCATGCTTCTTGTGACCCAAAAACAATGTTGATGTCTCACCTTCCTTTATTTTCAATGCAATATTCCTGCGACACCGGGTGGATTATCTGCATTATAAGATGAACTTATCTTATTAAGATTTCAAAATCGTGTACCTTGGTAGAAAGACTAGTTCGAAAAATATTTATTCCCCCTAGTTTTAATAATTCGCTCACTTCATTACTAATAACTATTGTTATTAGCATGTAATGAATTTTCAAAACCTCAGCTCGCCATAATATCGCTTTCTTGAACAAAAGTGTTAATGTGACTGCTTTGGTTTATTATCTTACGTACAGATAAATAATATGTTTGCAGTTCCAGGAAGAAGGCTATAATAAAACCAAAAAGAAATGTAAGAAACCTATCCCAAAACTGCAACATAATTACGGTAAAGCATTGTATGTATGTAAGTTCATAAAAATCTAGACATCTGTTAACAATATAATATCCAACATCGGTATTTTTCAACATAGTCAGACAAAAGACAATAAGTAACGAAGGTCTCGTTTATTAGGGAGCCGAAGTAAATGTATTTTTTGAGAAAATTTAAGGGGCAATAAAGACTTCTTATGTTTCATAATAAAATGTAACCTTCTACAGAAATTTTAGCTAGGTACTGCTGATTTCATCTGAAATGAATGATTTTCTCAACTTAACAAGGAGCTCGCCGGACGTGCCGAAATTTAACAAGGGGTTCGCGCGAGCCCCACGAGCCCCCTCCAGCCCATCCCT
>JAHZMQ010000342.1:0-10654 GCA_031772345.1 Himalopsyche anomala | reverse complement strand
GCAATACTTGTCTCCAAAGTTGTACATTTCAGTTAAACTGGAAAATCTATCTCATGGCTGCGAAAATTTAGATACGCATGCATGCGTTGTGTTCGATTCATAATACCTGTTGTAAGTAAAATTAGCTTTGTAAACGAGTAGTTCATGTTATTAGGCTTTTGTGTCTATTCGAATCAAATCCTAGGATGTAAAATTTCATCTATATAATTTAAAAAACGGCTTAATAAACATTACCTGCTGCCAATTATGCAACACCCAAAAATAAGGTCACATTCAATAACCAAATACGATCAAGAAAAGAAACAAATTTACTCCTTATATTCTTGACCCGATACAGAGCTGCACAGGACCTATCTTTTAAAAATGCACTGTTGTGCTTAAAAATAAAGATAGAAAGAAAAAAAAAGAATGTGACTTGCTCAGCCATTTAGTATAACTGATATTAAGTATCCTGTGTATCCGAATATTGAGAATACGCCGTGACGGAAGAGTTAATCTACTCAGCATTGAATTTAAAGAGGAATCAAGAGTACTAGCTGTAAGCCCGTTGTCCTCAACGGGGGGATTTTTGTTGCATTTTTAAGAAGTCAGAAAATTACAAACCTATTTATTGAATAAGCCAGAAATTCTAAAAATAAAATAAATATATCTCGGGCCATATATCGACAGCATGCCCTGTAGTATTTAAATTGTAAGTTATTTAATTTTTGGAATAATGTTGAGTTTGCTAACAATTAGTTTTCCTATTAGCAGAAATGTACCTCGTAAATTACCTAATTTTTGGAATAATGTTTAAGTTTGCTGACAATTTTTTTCGTAGTGACAAAAATTTCGTAAAATATTAAATCTTTGGAATAATGTTCAAGTTTGCTAACAATCATTTTTCATAGTAGCATAAATCGACCTCGGCGCATATATCGACAGCCCTGCAGTTTTAAATTGTAAATTACTTAATTTTTGAAATAATGTTTAAGTTTGCTAATAATCATTTTTCACGTGCAAAATGGTATAAATTAATTGCACATTTTATCAAAACAAAATTATCAATTTTCCATGTTACAATCAAATGCATATTTATCAAATTAATCAGAATAAATTAACTTCACTAATTCACCAAACGGAGCTTATTTTTAGGAATATATGAGTCTTTAAGGGAACCAAACATAAAAATGGTGAAACTTTTCCATTTGACTTTTAAGTGCAATTACGTTTTCAATTAATTTTTGTGGGAACTGTCATCAACTTTTAATTTTATGTGAAAGTTTTTTCAATAAATAAGCATAAAAAAGTAATACAAAATAACTTAGATTATTCCACGTATTGTGCTACAAACTGTGACACGTGTTTCGCCTATTTCAGAGGCATCCTCAGACAGACTTACTTTCAGTAAGTAAAAGTAAGTCTGTCTGAGGATGCCTCTGAAAGAGGCGAAACACGTGTCACAGTTTGTAGCACAATACGTGGAATAATCTAAGTTATTTTTTATTTTATATTCAAATGAACTTCCACAAAGATACCGACGAATCCATCGAAAGCATAAACAATGTATTTTAGAGAAAAAATGATTGAAATTATGCAATAAAAAGGGTGGGTTCAGTTCACTTTTTCCCATCATCCTAACTTGGCTCACTTTGCCGTATTTTAATCTCGTTGACCCCAATCTATCAAACTATTTCGCTTACTTTATTTATATTACTATTTGAGCATAAATTTACCTTGTCCAAAGCATAGACTCGTTTACTCGTTATTTAAAACAAAAGATACAAAACTTTTAAATTATCGGGATAAATTCTAAATACCCTCTGTTAAAAAGTAAAATATTTAATAGCCGTCAGCATATGACACACATGGAATATTTGCATTTAACTGTCGAAACTATATTATGTAAAATATACCACATTCATATTTGACAGACGTCACAATCTTGAATAAAAACAATCGAAGTCAGTTTGTGAATCACAAATATCGTTCCATTTTCAAATGCTTGATTTATATAATGTATTTTTATCGCCTTGATATTTATGACGTTAGCTCAGTTGATAGAGAGCTCGACTGGTAATCCAGAGTTCTGTGTTCGATCCACGGTCGCGGCGTTTTTTTGTATGAATTTTTTTCAGCGATTTGTATCGTCAAATAATAAACAGTGTATTGGGAAAATATGTCTTTAGTATGAATAAAAATATTGCGTCAGCGGAGCTTTGAGAAGGGAGGGGGAAGGGGCAGGGGGAGGGGATATCGCGGACAATCATTCAGACGGACGGACATTATCGAGTATTAATATATAGATTCCGTTCCCCATATGATGTTGCAAATTTATCGAATGCTTCAAAATTGGCCTTGGTTGAGATCAATCTAACAATAATTGCTTTAGTGATAGAAGAAATTAGAACCCGATATGGAATGGTGTTTTTTTGCTTCCATCGGCCAATATATAGTATATAAGCGCACAATGAAGTCCTAATAGGGCTCATCTCAACGGAAGATGTTGAATTGAAACTAATGGTTTCTCAGTCAATCATTTTTTTTTTCGGAGTGAGTTAGTAAGGATAGAAGGCTGACACAGGACACGTAATAAGCTAATCGATCTCGTAAGCTAAGTAAGTCCCTCACATGCATACAATTTTTTGTAATATATTATTTGATGAGTGATTTTTCAAAACAGCTTATTTCCACCCCCTAGACATTGAAGCATATTTTGATGGAATTGACTTTAAATGTTGAAACGCATATCTTTGTGTGAACATTTGGGCTTCGTACATCGTACATCGTACAAAAAGGCTTATTTCCATCACAATTTTCTGCGATTATTGAAAAAATTACGCTTTTGAAAAATCACTCTTAAATAATAAACCGCCGCCTGTGTGATCGAGTGGTCAACGTCGTTGGCTTCGGTTACGAAAGGCACGGGTTCAAACCCCGGTGCGGACAGTTTTATAAATTGATTTTTCGATCGATTTATGAATTTCTGTTCGTAGGCATGAATGTATGTGATGTCTTCAATTCCCCACTCCCACCCATCCTATCCTATGAACGGGCGTATCGAGAGCGATTAGCTTACCACTAGTCCTGTCCTAGCCCTATCCTTCTATCCCTACTCTCTTTGGAAAAAGATAGGTTGAGCAACTGAGTAACAAGCAGTTCTCGTATAAATACTTCCGTTGAGATAAACTCCATAAGGAGTCCATATGCTCCACATCGGTAGCGGACATGATTTAAAAAATAAATAAATAATAAAAATAATGTTATTTATCATCCGATCCTCTCAAGTAGGCACGCTACTGTGCACAGTATGGTGTCATACTATATCAATTATTTGTTAGTGAGTAGCAGCTTCAACGCTTGAGTTTTCGATATAAATTCTCGTTGAATTTTCTAACTAGCAGTGAGGTCGATGAAAAAATGGGTTCAGAATTTTATGACGATTTTACTACATGCCTGAGCGGGGGTTAAGAAAATTTTATACCCTTAATGAGTTAAGACCTCTATTCAGTTATTGTATTAGTTTCTTGACAGAACGTAAAATTAATTTATTGTTATATATTAATGGTAAGTTGCGGCTTGATAGGTAAAAAATAAATAAATCATTCAAAAGAAAAAATCAGCTTGCTAGTAAAGTAGTTTTTTTTTCCTTTTTTTATCGCAGTGAATACTAAGCTCACGTTATGGGCTTTGCTGTTACGTTTCCGGGTTTTGAATTACCAGCTGAAAATCCAGAATTCCTGCAAGACTAGGGTGTCTAATAATAAGAATTCAATATAATAACATGTTAATGTTATTATATTGAATTCGGTTTTGACAGTTAGTGTAACATAAATGTAGCTATTGCAGCCATGTTCACTGTTGTTATAATATAAAAAAATACTTATATAACGGGAATTAGTATCATATGATTACATATGACGATTAAATATGACGGGCTTTAGTATCATAACTCATAATTGAAAGTCAAAAATAACACTTTCCTAATATGCAAAATATACTATAACAGCATGAATACTGTTTGCTAATTGCTTCTTTCTAACCATGTCTCTTATGAAAAGGGAAAAGGACGTCATCCACACATACAAAAATTAACAGAAGGCACGTTTGAACCAAAGGCAAATTATGAGATATATTTAGCATTGAAATGCACAAAAACTGACAAAGCTAGTGTTTTATTGACTTAATCTAATTTATATTTTATAAGTTGTCTTAAAAAAATCTTTTTTTAAATCGTTTTTACTGGTCGCAATTTTCACCAAAGTCGTGAAGTCGGAGTCGGAAAAATCTTACGACTCAGACCCATTTTTTAGAATGATGTGTATTCAAGCTACAATATTCTATAGTGTTGCTACTGCATGGTAGAATTATTAAAGATGGTATGATGGTATACATCAGGCATGGGCAACCTTTCCTAGGTCTAGGGCCAAATTATCATTCTGTCTCCGAGTCAAGGACCGGACCAAATTATTAAACAAAATAAAGTAATATTAAATTAAATAAAACACGTTGCTATTTCTTATATGATGGTGATCATGAACTAGTAGAGTGGAGCTATTGCAAGCGCCCGTCTCATCTTCATTATTTAATCCCTCCCTAGAACTATCAATTTCTTTCTCTAATACTTCGCTTTGATGAATCAGCTCACAAAATAGCTCGGCGGGCCGGTGGTTGCCCATATATGGTATGCATATACATAAATATGTATAAGTTCAAAAGAGTCTTTTTTTATATGACTCCACCACCCTGATTTTTAAAAGCTCTTCTTTTTGCGAAACTAAATTTAATTAAAAATTCGGCATTATATGTTATTCGACAATGTTGTGAAACTTTGAATATCAAATTAGGTATATAATAATATTTGTAGCGACATGCATTCCAAGTTTAAATTATGGTTTGACAGTTTTTCTATGTGGTTCGAAAACATTTCCTTCTACGCTAGTTTAACTTTGAGAAAACCGTTATTTTTCGGAAATTGATAACTTCTTTGCAAGTTTTTTTTAAGACAAAGAGAATTGTGATTTATGGTAAGAAAAGTTGGCGGCCTGTGGGGAAAGAATTATATTATTTGAAGGAGAAAACAACATAATTTTTCAAAACGTCTCATTAGTGGGAGCATATTTTAATCGACGACAAGCGGTACATACATATTATTGCCATCTCGACTTAAATTGCAACTCACGGTGTGGTCGTTTTAGGGCTACGAAAGGAATTTATAATATTGCAAGTTTTATTAAAATAATAATTACATCTTATAAGTTTTTAAATTAAGTGAAGCAAAGTAAGTAAATGTTGCTTTTTTTATTAAATATTTTTGACACTCCTATATGTTGTTATGGCCGGCTACGTAGTTTAATGATCAACGTCGTTGATTTATAACCCGGGTTGTGGAGTCGGAGGTTTTGTCTAGAGTCTTAAGGAGGAAAAATCTTACGACTTAGACCTATTTAAAAAAATTAAAAAATAATGATGTGTATTGAAATCACAATTCTCTATAATGTTGCCACTGCATTCTAGGCTGACTAAATATATTAAAATTAAATCATTTAAAAAAATCTTTGGAGTCAGAGTCGGAGTAGTCTTTTTTACACGACTTCACAGCCCTGCTTATAACACGAAGGTAATGGGTTCGAGTCCCAGTGCCGACACTTTTTATAGATTATTTTTTTAATCGATTTATGGATTTCTTATCGAAGAGATGGTTGAATGTGATGTCTTGAATTCCCCCCTCTTCACACTTTTTAACATAAAAAAATGGGACAAATCGAGAGTGAATCAGCTAACTAAGCTTACCAATAGTCCTGTTCTAGCCCTATTCTTCTATCTACTATCCGCACTCCCTATGAAAACTGAAAAAAATGAGTATAAAATAGTTCTTGTATAAACTCTTCTGTTGAGATAAACTTCTTTAGAAATCCATATGCTCCACATTGGGAGCTACATATTATGCTGATGGGAATCAAATTAACATTTTAACTATTTTATAATTTAAGATTTCGACTGAAGGTGCTTGGTGGAATTTCAATATTAAATTTGAATCATTCAAATTATGTACACTCCCACAGATTTTGTCACTAACGACCCGGGTTTCGCCTTTCGGCATCTTCAGGCGTTCAAGCGCACGGATGAACTTGAACTGACGCTTAGTAAATGGATGTTTCGTGTTTATATATTAAATAAATGTATCACTGAGTCTAAAGCCTTCGCACTAACCATGAGCTTACCCTTCTCGCCAGCGATGGCTTTAGACTCAGTGATACATTTATTTAATATATAAACACGAAACATCCATTTACTAAGCGTCAGTTCAAGTTCATCCGTGCGCTTGAACGCCTGAAGATGCCGAAAGGCGAAACCCGGGTCGTTAGTGACAAAATCTGTGGGAGTGTACATAATTTGAATGATTCAAATTTAATTTTAACTATTGTTACACTTCTAATTTTGTCGATTGTTAGAAAAAATTAATTGTATTGGTATTGTTTTTTATGCTTAAATGTATATAATAACTAATATTGGAAGAAAAAATGAAGGAATGGCTTAAGAAAAAAGTCTTTCAAACAGTTTATTTAGAAATACTCATTCATTCGATTGACTAAAACAGTTTGACTGCTGATTTGAAAGCAAAAAAAAATATGTGATACTCATTTTTTATAAATATTGTTTAATACAAACATTATAATTAAACTTTATAAAATCAATGAATTTTCACGAGGTAATCACCGAGCCCATCTAAGAAATTTTAATTTGGGAAACATTCTTCATTATTCAATTAATTTTTTGACAGCCCTTCGGCTACAAGTTTGGTAACACAGGCACACAAGCCACCGCTACCAGAGCACCCGCTAAGTCAAAAAAGTCAAAGTTCTTCACTCGTGTTTACTTTTTTCTCGACCTCTCCTTCCTTTTCTCATATAAAAATGACTAATGACTTAAGTTTTATGCGTATAAAACGGTTTTGCATAGTTGAGTTGTACGCTAGAACGAACAAAACATCCCATTAAACTATTTTCTTTAACAAGAAAATTCATTCCACTTTCGAGCGACTCGCTGAAATAAGCTTCAAATGTTTTTTTAATTTTTTTTAAAACTTACTAGTAACTTTCATAGAAAAATCAATAGATGTTCACTGCTTGATGTCAACCTCCCCATCATCTATGAAATTGTATTTTTTTGTACTGTGTGAGAATGGGTAACATTCATCGTGGGATAACCCTATAATCAGTGGCGGCCGGTCAATGTGGCATTGGATCAATGCACCTCTTGATTATGCAGGGGCAGTTATATTTCATGAAATAATATTCAAACATAGCATTTAGACCAGTGTTTCTCAACCTTTTTGGGAGCGTGGCCCCTTTTGAGTGTCTTTATTTTTCTGTGCCCCCCTACCTTCTTTTTTTTTTCAGCTCACAGAGAAATTTGAAATCTCTGATTTGGTATACTTTTTCCCAGAATAACTCCAAGAACAGCATTTTTTTTTTTTAGCTCACCGAGAAATTTGAAATCCTCAATTTGCCCGTGGCCCCCCTGAAATGTGTTGTGGCTCCCCAAAACTAAAATAAATCTCTGTGGCCCCCTGGGGGGCCACATGGCCCACCGTTGAGAAACCATGATTTAGACCATTCACTCATTTTAAATTCTTCATGTATTTATTGTCTATAATAATATTTTAGAACATTTTATTTTATTTTATTTTTTAGACAATAAAAACATGAAGAATTTGAAATGAGTGAATGGTATAATTATAATGTATGAATTGAAAGAGGAGAGTAAATATGGTTGATAAATATCACATGAAACATGATTGTTTTTTCAGTATTTTATCTTCAATTTTTCAATTATTTTTGAAACCGTTTTCAAAAGCTCATATACGAAGAACTTTCCTTAATAATAATAATATTAACAAACATATAGTAAGGTTGGTAGTTATAGTTTCTACCGATCACGCGGGCTTGGTGCTCCCCGCTGTTTTCTGTGGCCACAAATCTCGCAACGGTTTCCGATCGTTTACTTAATAATTTTCAATGCGTTTTTTTTGTTTTAATAAAATGCTCCGACTCCCCGCTGTGGTTCGAAACTTCTGCAGGGAAATATGATTTATCGAATTTATTATTAACCTTTGATCAATACCGTACGAACTAATTACGAAAATGTAAATTTTATTTAATCCTTTATCGGTATGTTTTTAAATTTATACGAAACGTTCGCTATAGTGACAACTGACAACTTAGTCAAAATAACTAGTGAAAATAATCATTTTTACTTTGAATTAATTAGTATTAGAATTATTACAACGTCGCGTTGATTGCTGTATCATTTTTATTTTTGTATATTAGATTATTTATTATTTTAAATGTGTTCACAGTCAATTCTCGATGAAAAAGCATTATATAAAAAATAAAGATTTTTTAAATTAAATTAAAAAAATATTTGGAATTACAGCTAATGCCAATGCATCAAATATTTTAATGTTGAACGACCATACGAGAAAAATTTGCTCACTCGAGATAAGTTCGAGGTAAATTAACATCACAAACACCCATGTCTTAGATCTCAAATTTAAATTGAAAAAATCTAAATTTCACATTACATCCCACCTGGTCGGCAGAGCTAGCTCTAACCAACTAAACCAGTGCTTCTCATATTGGGGGCCGCCGGTGAACATGTTTTGTATTAAGGAGGGTCGCTGATTTTTTTTTTCAGATTTAGAGGCCATGGAATGAAAAAGGTTAGGAAGCACTGAACTAGACCACAGGGGGCGATTAAATCCATAGTATAATTAAAACTCAGGATCGGTTTCGCTCATGGTGAACATTATCATGAGATTAGTATTGTAATTTGAATATTTAACATTTTGTATCACACTTTAAAATATGTTAACAGCCAGTAGCGTATTAAGCAGCACACGGGAGGCCCTAGGCGCAATAAAATTTCGAGGTCTTGCTTTTCTGATAAAATAAAAACGTTACGAAATTCCGCGAAGAATTTAAAAAACATATGTTCAAATCTGAACCAAAGGGATATTAATTATAAAATGAAAGTGTTTTTGAGGCTCATGACATTTTGGAGGCTACAAGCGAGCACCTAATTCGCGTATAGGGAAATCCACCACTATTTACAGTAGAAAAGTTTCGTGTTGTATTGTAAAAAACCCGATTAAAAGCATACATTTATCTTAATAAAACTATATTTTTTTTTAATACTTCATGCGCTTAGAAAAAATATTTAATGCTCAAAGATATCAATCTCGTTAAATGGATTTTTAAGAAATCAATTCTACAGTAAAATATTAGAGTGTGGTTCATTCTAGCATAATTTATAAGTACAAGCACACACTCGGTTACTGACATTAAACTTTAAATACATAAATCAATAAAGGTTCGTGGAAATTATATAGTAAAAGTCATAGTTATTGTATGTTATTACTTTTCCGTTAACTGCCTTAATGCCATAAAACGAACCTTTCATATTGTGCTCTCAAATCTATACGGAGGTCCTTGTTTCGAATGCCCCAGGGATACAATTAACTAGTCATCTGCGATCGACTCGCATACACAATGCGTTTAAAATTCAGCTCGAACCGCCAAGAGCAACCAGAATTTTGGTAATAAAAATTTAAAATGAATGCTCGTAAATCTTTTAATGTTATTTTTTTATTATCCTTTGTTTTGTGCTTTTATATCTGTAAGCAAATTGATTGACCCTTTTTTGAAGTAATTCAAGTACTTCTGGAATTTCAATACAATCATGTTGTACAATAGATATAAATTTAAATTTGCTGACAATAGATACACGTGTTTTGTTCTCTTCTAGGTCATTATACGAATTATTCGGTATCAGTTTCAAAGAATTTAACTTTATTACCAGAGCTTTAGAGTCAGAATAAAACGACTCTGACTATGGCATTAAATTAAAAACTGACTCCGACTCCGAATTGATTTTTCCTATTATTTCCATTTAACTTACGTATTATATTTAAAGCATTCTTTAGTCTAACATGTATTTGTACACTATGAACTCTTGTAGTTTGAATACACATCGTTAAATATATATATTTTTAAATTCAGATTCCGACTCCTCGACTCCATATTCCTGAATAATATAAATATTGAAGAGGTGAAGTGAGCCAACTAGTGGTAAAACGTTTTTCTTTGACTTATAAGTACAATCACGTTATTACTTGGTATTTTGGTGGATTGCATATTTTTATTATACGTAGATAAAACTATTGCAAGGACTGTGGAGACGTGTAAAAAAAGACGACTCCGACTCCGAATATTAAAAAAAATAATTTCATTTTAATTTATATATATATGTATGTATTCCATAAGATCATCTTTAGTTAGCCAAGCATGCAATGTCAACACTATTGACTATTTAATACACATCATCGAATATTATTTAAAAAAATATTTCGAGCCGCTCATTTTTCACGACTCCGACTCCGGCCAAAACACCGCGACTCCACAGCTTTGATTTTGATGATGGCATGACCACATTTATTTCATCACCTTTTTTTACTACTATTATTCAAATTCTAATTTAGTTTTTGATTCGATAGCGTTCGGAGAGAACAACTCAATTAAATTAATTGGGATATCTTTTTTACTGTACCTCTGTATCATTCGATAAACTTAACAAAGCCATAAGATTAATGCCACACATTATTAAAAGTATC
>JAHZMQ010000341.1:0-10682 GCA_031772345.1 Himalopsyche anomala | reverse complement strand
ATCTATATATATAAAACAAAGTGGGGTTATTTACACCACGTATATCTCGAGAATTGCTGCACGGATTTCAATGATCTTTGATTTATTAAATTCCTCTCCGGCTAGAATAGCAGAATAAACATTAAAACATCGGAAAAATATCACGGAAAAGAAATTATAAAGAAAATTAATATTCTCATAGAGTTTTCAAATAATGAACATTTTGTTTTATGCTGGGTTCAGATAGATGACACTAGATGGCACTGACACGATCGACTTTTAAATAATTTTAAATTTAGAGTATGGATTAGAATAAAAAAATCGATGATATGAAATGAAAACGAAGGAAAATCGGATAATATTAAAATGAGGTTATGTTTATAATTATGTATGATACATTTTTTGACAACAATATAACGATGTTTGCACGAACGTTGGTCTACTCTGAGATGCCACGTTATTACACTTCGACGCTACATCGAAGACATTTTAACGTCGAAAGCAAGGCGATGCGGTTCCTGATCACCCGAATGACTACTGATGCTCTTGGTCGCAGCTGACGACAAACATGCAAGTTACATTTCTAAACGATCCATCTGCCGAAGATTTCTCCAAGCAATTGCTGACTATCGTCGGTAACAGTCGTGTTCCTGTTGACGAATCGAACGGATTGATTTCGATTACGCCGAATTTTTGCAATTTCGTCTCAACGAAGGACGGCTTCATCAACAAAATGTTCCTAAACATCTAATCACAAAAATCACAATTGGTTGATTGAACGAGCAATTCTTGCGGCTAAAAAAAAAGATGTGGATCATTTAAACTTCACAATTCAAAATCAAATCGTTGATCTACTGCATTCCTTTAAATCTATCGACTGTGCCACGTGAATAACATCATTTCAATGTAATTTAAATACTTTTCATTTTGAATTTTGCCCATTTATTGAACTTAATTCATTTTGAGTATTCATTCAAACTGAATTTAATTCATACAATAAATTAACACAACATTTATTGATCCTGAGGCGGTACGAAGTTCGTCGGGCCAGCTAGTAATCATATAAATATAATAATATATGTATTCATATTTTACAAAGCTTAAATAAAATTTCAATGTCAACTCCCAATGTAGAGAATATGACTTCCGAATGAACACCTTAATAATTTTTAAATTAATTTTATAGTGTTTATTTCAATTATGGGAAGAAAAAAATGATTTTATATTAAAAAATTAACACTTTTGTACTAATTCTATATTATGTATGTTAGATCAGGACCGATTTCACCAATTGTGAAGATTATGAACTGATGAAATATAAAGAAAATAAAATGAATTCTGTTTCGTTTTAAGCTGTTTCATTTGATAATAGTCTCTGACCTTAAATATGAATGTGAAATTAGTATAAAAAGTGCGTTGTTGTTATACAATACATTATTTCTCATATGCCATGTGCAAGAAGTAAAGAAAAAGTAAGCAAAAGAATCAATGTTTGCCCAATGATTAAAAATCTTAAAATAAATCCCATAAATCGATTGAATTGATATTAACGAGGTAGGACTAAATTTTAATAAGGTGAAACAACACCAAAGTATTATAGTTCTCCACATATTATTTTATATATAGCTGATATTGATTTCCGTATGTAAAATATTATTTGTGGAATACTTTCATATTTCTTTTACCTAATAACAAAAATCTCGGATTTATATTTTAAGGTCGATGCTTTTCAAAGAGGTGAAATAAGCTTATTTCAAAAATCAGGAACAATGAGAGAATTTTAGCATATGTTATATTTGGAAAATCTTACAGGGAACGAGGAATCTCTTATTCCTTCTAAAATTATATCGATCGAGGGCCTTAAGGGGTCGACTAAGCTGTACCTTTTAGAGAAATTCTGAGAATACGAATATGTATAAAACTTAATATCGTCTAAAAATAAATTAGAAAGTCAAAATAATATGTATTATAGGTAAATCAAACCCTCGTCCTTCATTTTTACACCAGAAAAAGCGGGAATTTAATGATTTGTTTTATTAATGTTATTCCTATTTGGTTATATACTAGCCGGTTCCCGGCAAACGTTACCATGCCACTCGAAGAAAGAAGGTGTTTGTGTTTTAATTGTGTTTATTAAAGTGCTTTTGGATACACAGTATGTTTTATTTTTGTGTGTTTGAAGTTTGACGTTTGCTGCCGATTGTCTATAGTACAACACACGCGCCACTTACTGTAATTTAATATTACTATGCCTACAACTTTCGCGCAAGTGCAAGCAATACGTTGAGAAAATGAACGGTATGGCAGACATACAAAGATTGATTTTTTTATATATATAAAACCTACTTTCAGTTAATTTTACTATGCATATAATCTTTGCGCAAGTGAAAGCAAAAAGTTTGTCAAAGTTTAATTGCTTTCGGATGAACGGTGTAGCAACGCATAAAATACGAACAAACATACAAACATTCATTGTTATATATTAGATTAATTGTTGTATTATTGACGGGGCTAACAATTTGCTTATTTCCATTTATTATCTTGAAAATATGAATCATTTATACAATATTACTCAATGTAAGTTATGATAATTCTTTTTGAAATTTTGCGATGTTTAATAAAAAGTTAAATATATGCGATGCTGAATACATTGAATTGGAATTCAGAATCTCAATGAAATAATAAAGTTATTGTATAAATTTTATATAGTAATCAATTAATGCGGCCAAGATTTGAAATATGATCGACGGAATTAAAAACAACAATTAAATTTAAAATTGAATATTTTGCTACAAATTTTTTTATAATTATTATACGAGCAATTTTCCAGACACCGAATCCAAAAAACTATTTACATTGTGTAAGATTAAGGGAAAAGGTTAATGCCTCTAATGCTTAAAACTTCTTTGGAAATCAGATAAAAATACAAAAAAATACTCTCGGAGTAAAATTATCTTCTTGGCAAACTCTGGTACAAATTACTTATGTGAATAATGTAAAAAGTTTGAGATAATTTATAATGGTGGTAAATTTTTCAACAGTTGAAAAGAAATTAATAAATTGAACTGTAGCCGCTAAAAACATAATAAAAAGAATATTTTATAAAAATATATATTTTTTAAATTAACCGAGTAATAGTAAAATACTATACAGATAAAAACATGATACATTAAACTCATCTATTGCGTTCCCTCCTATAGAGAAGTTTCTTACAGCGTATACTTAAGTCTCGTATATCAGTCACTCCTATAGCGTAGTTTTTTTTTTACAAAACGCTTAATTTTCAAGGTCCAATTTTCATAAACATATAATGTTATCAAGACATATGTTATATACGTGCATTGATTTTTTTTTCACTAGCTGTTTATACCTCGACTTCGCTAGACGTATTGTGCGACAGGAGAAACAAAAAGTTGAACGTCAAAAAAACAATGTTTGATTATATTAAAAAATATATATATTCCTTTGTAATTTATTTCCCACTTTATTTATAGAAGAACGGTTTCGCTCATGGCCAGCATTGTCAATGTTTGATTAGTTGATTTTGTTCAATTCACAAAATACAATTGAATTGACCTATCCTCAAATTTTGCTTGTGCGCCTAGTCCCTTATAACGTAGTAATTATGGTGGCTCAACTGTTGGAAACAAACAAAAATAAAATATTAACTGTGTCAACTTACTGATATCGTATCGGAAAGTCATTCGTTTGGTTGGCTGAATATAAGCCACATAAAGTCCTAAATGCTTGAACGTAGAATATATTATATAAATTGTTTCTTTTTTTTTCTCTTTGAACAAAACAAAACTATGAGATATCCACCATAAGAGCATCGAATTGTATCAATTGTATCCCGATAGATATGAAAATTCAATTCATTCCATTTTCAAATATCTTTTTATGCTTATTTAAAACTCTATGGAACTATTTGTACGTATTACAATCTCTATGTTTTTTAAGTTGTTCTTTTTTTAAAATTTGACGTTTAAGATTTATTTTTATCTTTTAAATGTCAGATCAGAGTACATCTTAATGTTTGTTAAGTATCTATAAATATGTATACATTAAGATATGGCGGTAACAGCTTACGTTACTGAAAATGTATACAAGTAGGTATATATATACGCGTACGTAAAGCCTTAAAAACACCATACAAATAACACGCGTTCAGCCGAAGGGATAATTAACCTATCTGAGGGAAATTAGCTCGTACACCGAATCAGACTGTTTTCTATGAATATTTGTTCAGCGGTTCAAATTCATAAATAATGCGGCTTAAATAAACCGAAATCAGCACGATGTGGTTATTTAAACAGGGCTTTACTCAAAGAAGTAAATAATCTCCATTGGATACACGGAATTTAAGGTGAACCGTGGTAAAGTTTACAGGGCAAACCTGTTTTAATATTTCAGTATATATATATCATAACGGTATGTAAACAAAAAAAAAACGAAAATGTCGATGTTTTTATCCTAAGCCGAAGGAACATAAAAAAAACGACTACTATTGATTTAGTTATTTTGATTATTGCGAAAGAATATGGCTTGGAAATAATACAAATGAATTGTTATTAAGAATTTTTTTTTTATTCAGAAAAAAATACATATTAAACATACAATATTTCACATTTAATACTTGGTGGAAAGGCACAAATATTATTTTTTAACTTAATTTTAACTTTAATTGAACAAGACCACGACTGGTTTCGCTCATGGCGAGCACTATCGAAACCGGTCCTGATCATGAAATAGGTGTTACTTAGATGTTCAACCTCGCTTTTACAATAAGGTTTGTAGTGTTGAAAAAAAATTCCATAAAGGATTCGAGCTTATGATCTTAAGCCCAGAAGGAATAAAAAAAATCATTCACATGGTTTTGAAAATAAACCTTCACGGTTATAATAACTTTAACAATATTATAATAATATATTATATGCGTTGTTACGGGAATATCTTATTATGTAAAGTTCAAGATGACGATGAAGTTTCAAGATCCATTACGACATAATTATATTAACGCTTAAAAGCGGTCAAGTATGGCGTGGATAAGAGTCATATTTACCAACACGTTTGTGCAGGTTATGCCTGCGTCGGTCGCATCTCTTTATAAGGCTAACAACGTTTGATTAGGGATGATTATATATTGCGTGATGCTACAAAGCGCTGCATCTCTACCAGCCATGGGCAAACAAGGGCCTGCAAGCTTAAGCTGCTTATATTATATTCAAATATAATATAATGATCACTTATTTAACAGTGATATCTTTAAATGAAAACAAACTATGTAAATAATTTTATTTTATAATGCATGTCAAATAGGTCGTTGGATTTAAGCGATCCTTGTTATTATTCTATTTCAATAAACGTCTGCTGTATTAAGCGGACTGAACGACGCTGCCATAATAAACAGTGACAAATTGGATACAAATCTTAAATTATAATCAATTTTTAGTTTATTCGTAAACCTTGCGATTATAGGTCTGATGATGCTTCTCAAAGAGGCGGAACACGTGTTATATTTTGTAACACAACATGTGGAAAAACAGAGCTATGAAATTTTATTTTATATTAAAAATGAACTTTTACAAAGTTACCTCTGAATCCATCGAAATTATTAAAAAACATTAGTTATTGTATAAAAAAATCTGTTGAAATATACTCCATTACAAGTATTGGAATCAGATATGGTTTTACATAAATACTAGAACATGTTGCGATTAAAAACGTTAAACTAATGATACAAAAGCAAGATTGTACTTTATGCTTAATGCAAAGAGCAAAAATACCTTAAAAAGCAAACTGTTCCTCTATACAACAATTACTTGACTAATTATAGTGTACGCTACTTAAAAAAAGGCTTATACTCAACACAAGCATATGAAAACTTCAGATTGTTCAAAATAAATCACTTCGTGGTATTTAACATCTGCGATTTCGTTTGTGAAATTTCCCAAAAGTTGTACAGCGAAATAGGCAAAAGTTATAACGCAACGATCTCTAACTAATATACTACTAATATACTACCTAAGAATCGTTTTAGATTAATAGCATTTCTGATTGACAACCCTCCATAGATTTAATTAATATTCTAAATGATAAAACAGCGTAAAAACACGACTCTTAGAATCATGAAAATGACTCTCTTTTGTCAATTCTTTATGTATTATATGTGTGTATGCGCATGTAAGGGTATGGTATATATGAAACTATATATAATATTATATGATTAGGATGTTAATATATATGGTGTTATACCTTTAACAATCACGCCCCCACGTCAGCGATGGTGGAAGAGGAATTGAAATAATTTAAACATTTGATGATAACGCGCTCGGACTTAAGGCTCCATTGGTTTGATTTTTATAGACATAGTTGATATTTTTTTGGTCTTAGTGGCTCGAGTTAAATCTGCCAAGAAACACTTTCCATGGTAAAAATATAAGAATATTCAAGCCCCTGCTTCAGGGATCAATACAAGTTGTTTAATAAGACGGTCGGGGAGTTGTGCGAGGTGTACATTGAATATTGATGAGTCGCCATGGTAAAATTGGCGCTTACACCTCCTTCTGCTCTGTTTACATGCTAATTCGATTCGCCGATGAAAGAATTCGCCGTTACACTATTAAACAAATTGATGAGATAATAAAATCTCGAGGTAGTTCGCTGAATAAAACAGACGTAATAAATTTTGGATTAGCGCTGAGTAATGTTTGGGAAGGCTTTATTGGAAAACGGATTTGAAATAAATTACGATTTCGGTTTTCGGGTTGTGCGTATGGAAACTTTTAAAGAATAAATTAAGTTTCAATAAAATATTCTGTTAAGTCTGTATTTATTTTTCCACGCTATTAAAACTGCCTTCAACGTACAAAAAAAAAACACATTTTTGATGAATAGATAGTTAAAATGTATTTTTTTATATTGATAAGTTAATTAGAATAGTAAAATCTGACTATTGTTGTTGTTGTTAATTTCCTCATTGAATCAGATCTTTTATTGCCAAATATATATGATAGTATAAATGACAACATAGAAGTTATCACGTATTTTTATAAGGTTTATGTGTAATATTGGTAAACAAGTGAAAGATTAAAATAACATTTGACCAGTGAAAATGATCTGGTTTCCTTTGTTTTGATGGTAAATTTTAAGCAGTGTTTATCAATCTTTTTGGGCCGTGGTCCCTTTTGAGTGTCTTTTTTTTCTGTGCCACCCCTAAAATTGTTTTATCTTCTTATAAAAAATCGAATTTCAAAAACCCAGGAATTTACAATGTTGCCCAGATGAACAGCGTGGGATCTATTTTATGTTTTAGCTCTTCCGAGAATTTCGAATTCAAAATCACAAGAATTTATAACTTTTCCCATATGAACAGCGTGGGTTAGGTTAGGTTAGGTTAGCATTTTAGAATCCAAAATCATAGGAATTTAAGTATTTTGAAAAAAAATCCTGTGGCCTCCCTAAGCTGTGCTGTGGCTCTCCAAAACAAAAATAAATCTTTGTGGTCTCATTGGAACACGTTGTGCCCCCCGCTGAGAAATCCTGCTCTCAAGTAATAATATTTTTTTATTACTGTAATATTGCTAATCACTAATCACTAATCACATTGCTTGTTAAAAATTAAGATGTGGAATGCAACAAATCAGTAACTAAATAAAGGTTTCACAGAGAAATCTTGATGTAGAGGTGTAAAGTGGCAAAATGATCCTTATAATACAAATAAATGTCAAACTCCTGCCAATATCGTTTCACAGTAAAACGTAATGATATAAAAATGTACTCACTCAATACAGTAAAATTGACTTTTAGGTTCCGTGTCGGAGAGTTCCGGAAATCGACTCGACATCTATAGACGCCAGCGTCGGTGGCTCTGACGTCATCCAGAAGCAGCTGTGCTGGCGCTGCGATTGCCCGGAAGTATGCCCTGGTGCCAAAACCTCCTGGAGATGACCACAATTTTGCTTGGCTGAACTGACGACCTCGTACGTCGAAGCTGGAAATAAATAAAAAGATTTTTAGACATTGTATATTTTCTAATAAAAAATCCGCTATATAGCTTATTATGTTATGTGGGTTTGAATGAATCGATAACATTTATCTGTATCAATTATTTTGAATAAGGATGTTTTATTTGTTAAATATATTCAAATGAAATTTACCAAAATGTTCTTAACTGTTTGTATGTTGGTTGTGTATTTTTTTTTATCCAAAACTAACATTATTGTTATTTTGGAGAGGAATAATTAAAATCATATTAACTCTCGCGGCTCAGAGACTAGAAAAATACTTCTCTGCCGATGGGGGTCGTTTAGGGACCTCAGTGGTTTCCTCATTATTGGCCTTATTCTTATGAATTTAACAAAAAATAATAGTCCAAAGGCTTTAAAATATCTCTCTGCATCATTCCTCATACATTTTTTTTTTATAAAAATCCGTGGTTTTTTAATAAATAATCATATTTTAAGTTGCGCGTAAAAAATACGTCATTCCAGTACAAATATGAATTTGCAACTGACGCGTTCAGCCCAGTTATCTTACGAACGATCGCTGATAAGCGGGCACTTATCTCGTTATCGCATACTCGCGTTATCGCGTATTTATATAAACTACAAAAGGTCAAAAAAACTATGATATAAGAATACCTATATTATAAACATTGTATCAATCATATTAAAATAGATATTTAAGAAAATGTGGGTATTGGGGTCGCATTTCTTGAGCTTAGAACCGGAAAAGTTAAAGAATTTTGAAAAAAAGTGAAAACACTCTTGTGTCTGAAAAATTGTTTTGCGTTTATGATATTCAATCAATTTAACGTATTTAAATAAAGAATAAATTTACAATTAGATATATAAACGGTTTAGCCTTTTAGCTGCTGTAGATAATTAAAAGTAAAACCTAGCACGCCGGATATAATTTTCAACTATTCATTTAATTAGCTATTGACGAGATAACTTGTCTCTGGTGTGTTGAGCACGAAAATTTTTACTAGATATCTCGTCTGTGGCAGATATCGAGTAAAGAGTTAAAAATAAATTTATTTAGCTTCAATGATTACATATTTCACCTTGAAGATATATATGAACAAAAGAAAGGTTATTTTTATCTGAGCAATTAAATTACAGTGCTTTTAATTTTGTTTATACAAACAAGACATTGTTTCGCAGTGTATACAAAATATGTATATTTAACTGGAAATGTTTGTTTACTTTAAGTAGAAGATAATCAATACTAATTGAACGAATTCATAGAAAAGAAATGTGATACAAATCTTTCAATTAAAAATATAGCAACGTTTTGAAATACAAAAGAAAATATACATTAACGAAGTGTTCAAATGTCTCATTATAAACAATTCTAAAGAACAAAATAATGTTTTGTTTTTTGAAGCTTGTTTTGCTAAGATAATTACATCACATAAACTTTAAGTTAAGCTTTTAGTATTCTAAATATATATTTTCATTTAATTTGTATGTTAAAAATAAACAAGTATTTAATTCTTGTCTATATAAACGGAAGCACATTACGATACATTCAATAAGCCATAAATATTCAAAAATCCTGTTGAAGGGTATTATCCTGTGACCTGCAATGAATTGACACCATTGGATGACGTTGTATATTTAGTACATTCGACTTTCTACTATAATTAGTGTCCTAATAGAGTTTATTCCAACAACATAGTTTGTACAAGAACTGCTTATTACAAAAAATTGTGATAGAATATTATGTCTATTACAGGACTAGTGGTTAGCTGATCGCTCTCGCTACGCTTTTAAGATAGAAGGGGTGAGAGAGGAGAATTCCAGACATCACATACATCCATACCTTCAAACAGAAAACCATAAATAAGTGTACGCACTAGGATCTAAAGTAGTGATCTCAGCATTCTAAGCCAACGTCGTTGACCACTAGACCACGCTGTCGGTCGTCAATTACGGTTAATTAATAAAAAAAGAGAAATAATTTCAAATGGAAATATTTTAATTACATTATTTGATATATGTTATTTATGTATTATAAAATATTTAATCATATACTCTTTTTATCTAATCAGTAGTTTTTTTTACGTTAGCGAGAACTGCATGTCACTCGGATGTTGTTCAACATCGCTTTGTCAAAAGGATTATGGATAGAATTACAATAAAAATAGTGGTAAGTTTATTCTTTTGCTAAATTATGTTTATTATAGACAAACATGCATACATTAATTGAAAGATCATTTTATGAATCTTTCCGTAATGGAGTTTGAACTAGTAAACAAAGCCGATAGCGTTGATCACTCGACCACAGACAATATAAAATATATAAGCACTATAATTAATCTGATCATAAAATTCTATAAAAAAGATTGAAATATAAAGAAAAACCTTTGTAATGTATTGTCTGATAAACGCCTTTTGAACAAGTATCCTTTGCTGTAAAACAAAACAATACCAAACGAAAATAACTCAGAATTACACTGAAAAATAAATAGTACAGACAGTCATTTTCTTTTAAGAATTGAAATAGATGAACGAGACGAGGATGAAAACAAAATATTAATTAAGCAAGACAGCTGCATCTTTTTGAGAAGAGTTTGTTTGATGTTCCAAATAAAAGAAAATGCATATCTGAAAAAAAAACAAAAGCTCAATCTAAAAGAGACATTCTTCTAAGAATACAATCTCCTTTCATTATTTTTGCTAAGCAGATGAAACACA
>JAHZMQ010000340.1:0-10682 GCA_031772345.1 Himalopsyche anomala | reverse complement strand
ATTATTAAATTAGATTGTATTTTAACTTACTCTATTGACTTATTCACCTAATTCTAATGTTTTCTATCGTATTTTTTTAATGTTTTGATCGTCTTTCATATTGGAAAATCAATAAAGAAGCGATTTGCAATTTTGTAAATTTACATATTAGGCGTTTAGTATTAGGCACAGCCAAGTTATTTTATCGCCAACTTAACATTTTTTTTTTAATAATTATGGTCAGGAATTATAAAATTTACATTTTAATATATGTATGTTGTTTTAGCTTTAAATTCACATTAAAAATGAACGTATGAAAATCAACATTAACTAATGATTTCAATAACAAAGTGGCAACGTTGAATGCATCTTATTATTTTTCCGAACAAGTCATTTCATATCAGATTTCAAGATTTTAATCAATCTACTGAATGTCATTAAATATGTATAATGCTTGAATTTTTTACGTTAACGTTGACGTAAAGTGTCTGAAGTGAAACTTACTTGGCCGTTTTTGATAATTGACGCCTCATATATATTACATCGACTGTGGAAAGGAAAAAGAACGTAACCCACAGTTTTTTCAAAACAGCTTTTTTCAATAAACACAATATATGCAACTTGATACACATTCTATCAAAAGGGTATATGCTAAAAATGCCGAATTAGTACCTAAATTTAGCTTTTATGTATGAAAAAAGAAGGGCCTGATAAAATTGTGAACAAGAAAAAATACTTCAAAAAAGGTTATTTTTTAACAAAATATAAATAAATATCAGATACAGTCAATTAAAAACCACTTTATCAGTCTCCATGCACTTCAATGCTGTGTACATTTCATAATTAGTCTTTGAACCAAAATCATAAAAAAACGTTTTTTGTGTCGCCTGTATTTTTTTTTGTGTGTGGGTTACGTCCCTTTTCCTTTCCATAGTCGATATGTAAATAAATTTTAAAAATCTACGATGAGCGAAACCGGCCCTGATAATTATAAATATATTATATCATATAAAAGTTATATTTTATGTCTATATAAATACATTATCTAGTTGCAAAAACAATAAAAAAATAAACAATATATAAATTGAATGACGGAGTGATTGTGATCGTGGCAAGGTAGTGTCGTCCATATTGATAAATACCGGAACAATTCATCACCGAGAGAAATTGCGGACAAGATCCAACGATTTATCAACATTATCACCTATTATAAATGATGATACATATTATAACCAAGGTAATACATTTCAATTAAGCCTTGCAAACCATGCTTCTCCAACGTGTCTTAACAGACAAAATAATTATTAACCTTTTCTATACATAACAAGTTAGTGTAACTATCTTTTAATTGTGTTGTATTTTAAAAGCTAACGTATTAGCTTGATAACTTTGTTATTCCACTGATTGCGCTACGAATTGTGACATTTGTCAGGTCTCTTTAAAAAGCATTTTCCTGTTGTATTTTCATTTTAAGTTGTATGCTTTTTTATTTATAAAAAAATGAACTACAGCTTACTGTTAAAGAAAAACTGTAAAACATGTAATTGTATTTATAAGTATTTTTCCAAAGTGTTGATACATTTTTTTTAATAACCCATTTTTGCCCGAATTCACCCGTAATTGATGCAAATAAAAAGACACTGCTCACTCCGACAGATTTAAATCTGAAAAAAAGACTATACAAAACGATCTTCACGCTTTTTAGCTGTAGACTGATTGAGACTGATGCAATCTTAACTATTATTGCGTCATGCATAATGGAGTGGAAGTAAAAATATTAATTGTTCTATTATTGGAACACTGTGCAAAAATAGGTTTAAAATGATTCAAGAAAAATTTAAAATTCTAAGAAAAAGACACCTATAAGGCAAAGCTCTTATTACTTGACATTGCTGGTCAAATTACGTGGTATTAAATGGAAAATACGTTTAAGTAAGAATCGGTGGTATTTTTAATAGATATTTTAGAAAACAACCTTTGTAATTTCCTAAAGTCTAGTTATATATTTAAATTCAGTGTAAAGCTCACTAAATATTAATTATTTGATTTAAATTACTTGAAAGTGTTTTGCATCGTTTTATTCAAAATTCTACTCAGGCACACGTTTATTGTAAAATTATGAAACAAACTTTTAATACGCGGTTTTTCGTTTCAAGTTTTGCCTGCAATAACAGTTTCTATTTCAATGAATAAGGAAGGATATACATGCAAATTTAATTTTCTCGGAATATCGCGAAAACGGCGGTATGTTATGAATGTACGATCATATCAGCTGCGTGCTTAAAAGGGTGTATTTATTTTTATTTAAAAATTATTCTAAAAGAAATACCACGAAATAAAATTTTCCAATACAGTCGCTGCGAGTTAATTAATAATAAGGTTTATTTTTGTATTTTTAGAAATCGCCTTTACGTGTAGTATAAATTATTAAAGATGAATATCAGCGTTTTAAGATTTATTTCACAAAACGTTTCTAGACATATTTCTTTCCTCGATATATAAATACAAATAAAACAATGATAGCCAACATTTGTACCTCACATCGGGTAACTTTGGCTCATGCAACAAATAGTCAAAATATATACTATAATCTCAATAAGTCTTTGAGGCTTTTATTCACCATATCGTCTAATTTGTACATAATCAGAGGACAAAAAACAAACAACACACTTTTTTATAAAATAGGAATATAAATTTAAAATAATGCAGAGCCAAGTTCTTCTTATAAATGTAAGCTTGTTGAGTATTCAATTTTTTATTAAAAAAGTAAATTTGTGCATATTAGATACAATTAATAAAATTTTAAAAAAAACCACGTAAAAATACTCAAAGGATCTCAACTGTGGAAAGGAAAAAGGACGTAACCAACACATATAAAATTTTACAGGAGGCGCAAAAAACGTGTTTTGATGTTTTTGGGCCATATGCAAATTATGAATTATAAACAACCTTAAAGTGCACGGAGACTTCTAAACTGGGGTCAAATCGACATAATTTGATATTAATTAAAGACTAGCTGTAAGCCCGTTGACCTCAACGGAGAGATTTTTGTTGCATTTTTCAGTAGTCAGAAAAGTTACTGGCGTGAAAAATAAATTACTAACCTATTTATTGAATAATCCAGAAATTCTGATAGTAAAAGAAATATCTCGGGGCGTATATCGACAGCCCTGCCCTGCAGTATTTAAATTGTAAATTATTTATTTTTGGAATAATGTTCTAGTTTGCTAACAACTATTTTTCGTAATAGCAGAAATTTTGTAAATTATTTAATTTTTGGAATAATGTTTATGTTTGCTAACAACCATTTTTCTTAGAAGCAGAAATTTCGTTAATTATTTTATTTTTGGTATAATTTTTAAGTTTGCTAACAATTATTTTTCATAGTAGCAAAAATAGTCCTTGTAAATTACTTAATTTTTGGAATAATGTTTAAGTTTGCTAACAATTATTTTTTCTATTAGCAGAAATAGACCTCGTAAATTATTTAATTTTTGGAATAATGTTTAAATTTGCTAACAACCATTTTTCATAGTAGCAAAAATAGTCCTTGTAAATTACTTAATTTTTGGAATAATGTTTAAGTTTGCTAACAATTATTTTTCCTATTAGCAGAAATAGACCTCGTAAATTATTTAATATTTGGAATAATGTTTAAGTTTTCTAACAACCATTTTTCTTAGAAGCAGAAATTTCGTTAGTTATTTTGTTTTTGGTATAATTTTTAAGTTTGCTAACAATTATTTTTCATAGTAGCAAAAATAGTCCTTGTAAATTACTTAATTATTGGAATAATGTTTAAGTTTGCTAACAATTATTTTTCCTATTAGCAGAAATAGACCTCGTAAATTATTTAATTTTTGGAATAATGTTTAAGTTTGCTAACAACCATTTTTCTTAGAAGCAGAAATTTCGTTAATTATTTTATTTTTGGTATAATTTTTAAGTTTGCTAACAATTATTTTTCATAGTAGCAAAAATAGTCCTTGTAAATTACTTAATTTTTGGAATAATGTTTAAGTTTGCTAACAATTATTTTTCTATTAGCAGAAATAGACCTCGTAAATTATTTAATATTTGGAATAATGTTTAAGTTTGCTAACAACCATTTTTCTTAGAAGCAGAAATTTCGTTAATTATTTTGTTTTTGGTATAATTTTTAAGTTTGCTAACAATTATTTTTCATAGTAGCAAAAATAGTCCTTGTAAATTATTTAATTTTTGGAATAATGTTTATGTTTGCTAACAACCATTTTTCTTAGAAGCAGAAATTTCGTTAATTATTTTATTTTTGGTATAATTTTTAAGTTTGCTAACAATTATTTTTCATAGTAGCAAAAATAGTCCTTGTAAATTACTTAATTTTTGGAATAATGTTTAAGTTTGCTAACAATTATTTTTCTATTAGCAGAAATAGACCTCGTAAATTATTTAATATTTGGAATAATGTTTAAGTTTGCTAACAACCATTTTTCTTAGAAGCAGAAATTTCGTTAATTATTTTGTTTTTGGTATAATTTTTAAGTTTGCTAACAATTATTTTTCATAGTAGCAAAAATAGTCCTTGTAAATTATTTAATTTTTGGAATAATGTTTATGTTTGCTAACAACCATTTTTCTTAGAAGCAGAAATTTCGTTAATTATTTTATTTTTGGTATAATTTTTAAGTTTGCTAACAATTATTTTTCATAGTAGCAAAAATAGTCCTTGTAAATTACTTAATTTTTGGAATAATGTTTAAGTTTGCTAACAATTATTTTTCCTATTAGCAGAAATAGACCTCGTAAATTATTTAATTTTTGGAATAATGTTTAAGTTTGCTAACAACCATTTTTCATAGTAGCAAAAATAGTCCTTGTAAATTACTTAATTTTTGGAATAATGTTTAAGTTTGCTAACAATTATTTTTCCTATTAGCAGAAATAGACCTCGTAAATTATTTAATATTTGGAATAATGTTTAAGTTTGCTAACAACCATTTTTCTTAGAAGCAGAAATTTCGTTAGTTATTTTGTTTTTGGTATAATTTTTAAGTTTGCTAACAATTATTTTTCATAGTAGCAAAAATAGTCCTTGTAAATTACTTAATTTTTGGAATAATGTTTAAGTTTGCTAACAATTATTTTTCCTATTAGCAGAAATAGACCTCGTAAATTATTTAATTTTTGGAATAATGTTTAAGTTTGCTAACAACCATTTTTCTTAGAAGCAGAAATTTCGTTAATTATTTTATTTTTGGTATAATTTTTAAGTTTGCTAACAATTATTTTTCATAGTAGCAAAAATAGTCCTTGTAAATTACTTAATTTTTGGAATAATGTTTAAGTTTGCTTACAATTATTTTTCCTATTAGCAGAAATAGACCTCGTAAATTATTTAATATTTGGAATAATGTTTAAGTTTGCTAACAACCATTTTTCTTAGAAGCAGAAATTTCGTTAATTATTTTGTTTTTGGTATAATTTTTAAGTTTGCTAACAATTATTTTTCATAGTAGCAAAAATAGTCCTTGTAAATTATTTAATTTTTGGAATAATGTTTATGTTTGCTAACAACCATTTTTCTTAGAAGCAGAAATTTCGTTAATTATTTTATTTTTGGTATAATTTTTAAGTTTGCTAACAATTATTTTTCATAGTAGCAAAAATAGTCCTTGTAAATTACTTAATTTTTGGAATAATGTTTAAGTTTGCTAACAATTATTTTTTCTATTAGCAGAAATAGACCTCGTAAATTATTTAATTTTTGGAATAATGTTTAAATTTGCTAACAACCATTTTTCATAGTAGCAAAAATAGTCCTTGTAAATTACTTAATTTTTGGAATAATGTTTAAGTTTGCTAACAATTATTTTTCCTATTAGCAGAAATAGACCTCGTAAATTATTTAATATTTGGAATAATGTTTAAGTTTGCTAACAACCATTTTTCTTAGAAGCAGAAATTTCGTTAATTATTTTGTTTTTGGTATAATTTTTAAGTTTGCTAACAATTATTTTTCATAGTAGCAAAAATAGTCCTTGTAAATTACTTAATTTTTGGAATAATGTTTAAGTTTGCTAACAATTATTTTTCCTATTAGCAGAAATAGACCTCGTAAATTATTTAATTTTTGGAATAATGTTTAAGTTTGCTAACAACCATTTTTCATAGTAGCAAAAATAGTCCTTGTAAATTACTTAATTTTTGGAACAATGTTTAAGTTTGCTAACAACCATTTTTCTTAGAAGCAGAAATTTCGTAAATTATTTTATTTTTGGTATAATTTTTAAGTTTGCTAACAATTATTTTTCATAGTAGCAAAAATAGTCCTTGTAAATTACTTAATTTTTGGAATAATGTTTAAGTTTGCTAACAATTATTTTTCCTATTAGCAGAAATAGACCTCGTAAATTATTTAATTTTTGGAATAATGTTTAAGTTTGCTAACAACCATTTTTCGTATATATATAAATAAATAGTTAATTAAATTATTATATTTAATTGAGCAGCCCTATATAGCCGTTCACAAGCCTGCAGGTGGAAATCTTGGAATTCAAAATCGTTTAGTGCAAGATTTCACCCACAGATGTCATTATTAGTTCACTTAAAACGCGTTCTTTTTTTTTGCTTTGTATTATTTAAATTATATAAAGTTTTTATATCGCTTTTCTCAAGTGGATTCGTAGATCAGTGTGTAAGCCGTCCGAACGTCGCGCATGAAAATTGGGGCATGGTATCGAATCCCACAGCTTGAGAGAATATTTTTTGAAAATTAATTGTTTTTACACATAATAAAATAAAAATGTCATGATTTCAAAAATTCACTCATGACGTCAGAGAAAAATGAAGAAATGAATTAATGACGACAGCGGGGCAGGATGGGGGGGAGGGGGACCGTCTTTCTTGACGTCATCGAAAAGGCGAAATCGCGACCATAATATACAAACGAAAAAAGTATCTCTTTAGTATGAATAAAAAAATGGTGACAGCGGGGCTGGGGCGGAGGAGGGGGAGGGAAAATCGGGGACATTTTACAGACGGACGGACATTAACGACTATTAATATATAGACTAGCTGTAAGCCCGTTGACCTCAACGGGGGGATTTTTGTTGCATTTTTAAGAAGTCAGAAAATTACAAACCTATTTATTGAATAAGCCAGAAATTCTAAAAATAAAATAAATATATCTCGGGGCATATATCGACAGCATGCCTTGTTGTATTTAAATTGTAAATTATTTAATTTTTGGAATAATGTTGAGTTTGCTAACAATTATTTTTCCTATTAGCAGAAATATACCTCGTAAATTACCTAATTTTTGGAATAATGTTTAAGTTTGCTAACATTTTTTTTCGTAGTGACAGAAATTTCGTAAAATATTAAATCTTTGGAATAATGTTCAAGTTTGCTAACAATCATTTTTCATAGTAGCATAAATCGACCTCGGCGCATATATCGACAGCCCTGCAGTTTTAAATTTTAAATTACTTAATTTTTGAAATAATGTTTAAGTTTGCTAATAATCATTTTTCACATGCAAAATGGTATAAATTAATTGCACATTTTATCAAAACAAAATTATCAATTTTCCATGTTACAATCAAATGCATATTTATCAAATTAATAAGAATAAATTAACTTCACTAATTCGCCAAACGGAGCTTATTTTTAGGAATTTATGAGTCTTTAAGGGAACCAAACATAAAAATGGTGAAACTTTTCCATTTGACTTTTAAGTGCAATTACGTTTTCAATTTTTTTTTGTGGGAACTGTCATCAACTTTTAATTTTATGTGAAAGTTTTTTCAATAAATAAGCATAAAAAAGTCATACAAAATAATTTAGATTATTCCACGTATTGTAACTGTGACACGTGTTTCGCCTATTTCAGAGGCATCCTCAGACAGACTTACTTTCAGTAAGTAAAAGTAAGTCTGTCTGAGGATGCCTTTGAAAAAGGCGAAACATGTGTCACAGTTTGTAGCACAATACGTGGAATAATCTAAGTTATTTTTTATTTTATATTCAAATGAACTTCCACAAAGTTACCGACGAATCCATCGAAAGCATAAACAATGTATTTTAGAGAAAAAATGATTTAAATTATGCAATAAAAAGGGTGGGTTCAGTTCACTTTTTCCCATCATCCTAACTTGGCTCACTTTGCCGTATTTTAATCTCGTTGTCCCCAATCTATCAAACTATTTCGCTTGATTTATTTATATTACTATTTGAGCATAAATTTACCTTTTCCAAAGCATAGACTCGTTTACTCGTTATTTAAAACAAAAGATACAAAATTATTAAATTATCGGGATAAATTCTAAATACCCTCTGTTAAAACGTAAAATATTTAATAGCCGTCAGCATACATATGACACGAATGGAATATTTGCATTTAACTGTCGAAACTAGATTATGTAAAATAAACCACAATCATTATTTGACAGGTGTTCCAATTTTGAATCTTGAATACAAACAATCGAAGTCAGTTTGTGAATCACAAATATCGTTCCATTTTCAAATTTTAATTTATATACACTATTTTTATCGCCTTGATAATTATGACGTTAGCTCAGTTGATAGAGAGCTCGACTGGTAATCCAGAGATCTGAGTTCGATCCACGATCGCGGCGTTTTTTTGTATGAGAAATTTCACTGATTTGATTTGTTTCGTCAAATAATAAACCAGTGTATTGGGAAAATATGTCTTTAGTATGAATAAAAATATTGCGTCAGCGGAGCTTTGAGGAGGGAGGGGGAAGGGGCAGGGGGAGGGGAAATCGCGGACAATCATGCAATCATTCGGACATTATCGAGTATTAATATATAGATATTGTCTGGAAAAAGCCTTTATTTCAGTCTATTTTCTTGGTTTTAACTTTTTACAAGGTCATCTTTTTCAAACATTAAAACTAAATTTAGATATTAATTCGGCATTTACAGTTTGCATCCTTTTGATAGAACGTATATTAGGTTTGATACATTGTGATTATCGAAAAAAACTTGTTTTGAAAAAACTGTGGGTTACGTCCTTTTTCCTTTCCATAGTCGATATAGTATTTCACTAATTATAGTATAAAGAAAACATTTTTCCATATCGCTTCATTTTTTGGTTAGGAAGCTATCTATTATGAATTAATTGCAATATCGTTTATCTCTGTACCTTTTCTTGAAATATGTATTTGTTTAAATTTGAATCATTCAAATTATGTACACTCCCACAGATTTTGTCACTAACGACCCGGGTTTCGCCTTTCGGCATCTTCAGGCGTTCAAGCGCACGGATGAACTTGAACTGACGCTTAGTAAATGGATGTTTCGTGTTTATATATTAAATAAATGTATCACTGAGTCTAAAGCCATCGCTGGCGAAAAGGGTAAGCTCATGGGAATTCCCAAAGATTTGAGTAGTGAGTGGTTTTTAGAATTATATTTATTTGTTTGTCGGCAAAGGTTTTATGATATTATTTATGATATTATTTATATAGGGTATAGAAGTGGAGAGCCAGGAAGGTTTAATATCTCGTTCAAAATCGGAAGACTATGTAACTGTGCCCTATTAATTTCTAAAATTTCCTGGAAAAAGAGCTTATGACTGTCCGTATTTGGGTGTAACATTTTTATCCCCTGTTCCTGATTGAACACGTGTCCTTCCGAAATTAAGTGATTAGCAAAAGTAGACGTGTCCTTTTTCAGTCTAAAGGCTGCCATATGCTCTAATACCCTGATGTTTAAAGTCCTCTCTGTTTTGCCGATATAAAATTTATTACAACAAGAGCATTGTAATCTATAAATTCCAGATTTATTTAGGTAATGTATTTTATCTTTATTGTTAACTAATAATTTGCCTAAAGAGCTTTTACAGTAAAAGGCTGGTCTAACACTATCAGCTAGTTGTTTTTTAATTTTAAGACTAGTATTTCCTAAATAAATGATTCTACGCCAATACCTAGTATGATCTATGTCCTTTGACAATGTACCTTGAAATAACATTTTTTCTGCAAGTTTAGTTTGTTTTTTTGATAAAAGATTGTCTATAAGAGACATATCGTATCCATTGTTGATGGCGATTTGTTTGATGATTTTTAATTCGATATTAAAGTTCTTTTCATTCAAAGGAACACTCACAAGTCTATGAATTTCTGAATGAAAAGCGGCTAGTTTATAAGAAAATGGGTGCATTGAATCCTTATGTATCACGGTATCCGAAAACGTAGGCTTCCGAAATATTTTAAATTCGTGAGAACCGTTTTCAATATTAATATTTAGGTCAAGAAAGTTAATATTCTTGCCTCCGACTTCTAACGTGAATTTAATATTTTTATGTAATGAATTTATAAAGTTATGAAAGTTAGTTATTTGTCTATCCGTTCCATTAAACAAGCAAATAATATCGTCTACATATCGGAACCAATAGACTATAGGTTTGGCTTCTGTTTTGTTTCTAAAAATTTTATCTTCTAAATAGTTCATATAAAATTCAGCTAACAACGGCGACAGACAGTTCCCCATCGCAAGGCCTTCTGTTTGTTTATAAATTTTATTGTTAAATTGGAAATAATTCTGGCCAACGCAAACATCTAATATATTTAGTAACTCTTTTGTTACTATTGGGTTGACTCTACGTGCATTTAAGGTATCTTCGATAATCTATATGAACTATTTAGATAATCTATATGAACTAAATCTTAAATTATGTATTTGTTTGTTTATTTTTG
>JAHZMQ010000339.1:0-10691 GCA_031772345.1 Himalopsyche anomala | reverse complement strand
TATATATATAAAACAAAGTGGGGTTATTTACACCACGTATATCTCGAGAATTACTGCAAGGGTTTCAATGATATTTGATTTATAAAATTCTTATTTACCTAGAATAGCAGAATAAGCATTAAAACATCGGAAAAATATCACGGAAAAGAAATTATAAAGAAAATTAATATCTTCATACAGAATAAGATTTTTAAATGACGAACGAGCTTCAAACGATAAAATGTCGTAAGCTGGTTTCAGAAAAATCCACCAGATCGCACTGTTTTCTATATTTGTTTGTTTTTGCTTCTTTTGCATACGATTGGCTTATGAATAATTTTAAATTTAGAATATGGATTAGAATAAAAGAAATCGATGATATGAAATGAAAACGAAAGAAAATCGGATAATATTGAAATAAGGTTATGTTTATAATTAGGTATGATAAATTTTTGACAACAATATTTTGCACGAACGTTGCTTTGCTCTGAGATGACACGTTATTACACTTGGAACGCTATATCGAAGACATTTTAACGTCAAAAGCAAAGCGATGCGGTTCCTGATCACCCGAATGACTATTGATGCTCTTGGTCGCATTTACACAGTTCATCCGAAAAATGACGAATGTTTCTACTTGCATGTCAAGAGCTCAATTTGCTTGAAAATTATACTTATTGGGACATGCCAATCACTGAAGAAATTGTTTCTGAATCTCCATGTCAGATACGCACATTATTTTCTATCATGATTTTGACATGCTTCACATCGAATTCATGTGAGCTGTGGAACAAGTTCAAGGATGACATGTCGGAAGTCATTTTACATCGAATTCGTGTCAGTTCAAGGAATCCCGATCTCGAGGTGAATGAAGAGATAAATAACCAGGCTTTGATTTAGATCGAAGACATGTGTTACCTCATGTGAGGCATTTTGTTAATCAAGCTAGGAATGCCAACTTTAAACTAAATCGAAACTAAATCTTCAATATCCATTTAAAAAAAAAACTTTTAGGAATTTATGTCTCATGTTCATCACCGTCGCTAAAATATATACTGAAATGTGAAAAGACGAATGAAAGTACATAAAATCAGAAGGTATGTAAAAAAATATCAGTTTACTTTTCATGTATATTATATTGTTATAGAATACTATCAAATCATTATTTTATTTTTGATCCCTATATACAGTCAATCCAGTTTTTATGCGGTTTTTTTATGCGATTTCGAAGTAATGCGGTTTTTTAGAAATGCATTTTTTTAAATGTACCATATTTTACGATATATAAAAATGTTAAATATTACATCGAGAGCATATATTGTTGTATTTTGGATAGAATAGAGAGAATCATAAAAACAACCAACATTTGAAAAAAAAATACGATTTCGGACTGTTTAAATCATGTTGCATGTGCCATCGCTGAATTAAGTCCACCTAATTAGGTGTGTTACAGTCGATGAAACCATTGAATCATCGGTAATATCAGCCGAAATGATTACTTTAGCACCTGAACTTGGCGAAGAAAGGTTTGATACCTTTAGCGAAAATTATATCGACGAATTACTTACAGATAAAGCTATAAGTGACGAAGATGTTCATAATTTAAATTTAATTATTGACAAAAAACCAGAAAACAATGACGAACTGAAAGAAATTCCAGTTCCTTCACTGCAAAAATAATTGAAGAAGGTATCCAACTTTTCAGTAAATTAGAAGATCATTTCTTTCTAAATGATTCAAATTCTGATCGCGCATTCAAGTTTCAACGATAACTTTAAAATATATTATATATATGGGTATAACAAACTGCATAAACAATTAATTATCGAAAAAGTAAATCTGAACAAACTCTGATCAGTAATTTTATTGTTAGAAAACAACCATAGTTTTATGAAATTGATGCGCATACTATTTCTTCTGAAAAAGAGTGATTTAGAACCACATGCTTTAAAACACACATAGAATTGTCATACAGTGACTATTTTTTAATATTTTTACGCCGTGGTTTTCCCCTAATTTTCTTATACTTTGCGATTTAGTGTATATTTTAACTCGCTGTTTCAAAGTTATGCGGATTTTAAAATTTAAGTAACGCACCCCACTATTTCTATGGAAGTCAAGTTTTTTTTATGCGATTTTTTTTTTTGCGATATTTCGTGGAACACATCTACCGCATAAAAACAGGATTGACTGTATAGTTGTTTGTATGTGTGGAACATTAAACAAAAATATATTTTTTTTTCTAATGAAAGATAATCTCATAAATATAATATTGAAGATTTGGAAAATGTTGCGTTCTTTGTTATAATGAGAATTTATGTCATTTCGTAATATAAAAAATATGAAAATTTAGAATGAACTTTCGTAAAATTATAAAAAAGTATTATTTGAATAATTTTGAAAAGATCCCTGTCATTATGTTGGTGACAAGCATTGAGAACAAATTTATCTTAGACCAACACATTTCTTAGCAACAGTCTTTGTTTGACAGTTACTGTCAAACAAAAGTAGTCGTTTGTCAACATTGTGAAGATGTAATTTTATTATTAAAAATACAGTGAAATATAGAGGTATTAGCTATGCCAAGTACTTCTAAACCAATCAGTAAGAGTGCTCGGAATGGTTTTCAAAAGAGTCTTTCAGTTCTGTGAACATGAAAAATCTGAAAAAAAACCAATAATTCCCTTCGGGTCGACATTTCGAATCATTTCGAACTGTCAATGGCGTCGTATGCCTAACATTTCGTGCCGCATGTCAATAGCTCAATTTGCTTGAAAACTAAACTCATTGGGACATGACAATCGCTGAAGCAATTGTTTCTGCGTCTCCAAGTCAGATACGCACATTATTTGCTATCATTTTTTTGACATGCTTCCCATCGAATCCACGTGAATTGTGGAAAAAGTAGATGACATGTCCGAAGACACTTTACACCGAATTCGCGTCAGTTCAGGGAATCCCGATCTCGAGGTGAATGAGGAGATACATAACCAGGCGTTGCTTTTGATCGAAGATATGTGTTGCCTCATGCGCTGCATGATGCGTTGCCAGATCGAGGAATGAACGACGCTTTCAATCGAGAATCGGAACGTAAACGTGAATATGATCGAGATGCATTGAACCAATCACTTCGAACGAATGTACCACTGTTGAACCCCCAACAGAAAGTGTACGATACTTTAATGAAGGCAATTGATGAGGGAAATGGTGGCTTATTTTTCCTCACGTGAATAACATCATTTCAATGTAATTAAAATACTTTTCATTTTTAATTTTGCACATTTATTGAACTTAATTCATTTTGAGTATTCATTCAAACTGAATTTAACTCATCCAATAAATTAACACAACATTTATTGATTCTGAGGCGGTACGAAGTTCGTCGGGCCAGCTAGTATATATATATATGTGTGTTTCTTTTTGTTATTTTACGTGTTAAACATTTTAATTTTGTGTTATTTTAGAATCACTTTTAATGTAATTGGTAATTTCTTTTCAATGCCAATTGTTGTTTATAACTGTTCATTTTTGTATAAATAGCATTGTTAAATTATATTTCTTATCAGTTGACGATGCTCGTAATGAGCGAAACCGGTCCTGACATATTAAATAAAATGGAATGAAGTACAAAGGAGTATTGTGTTTTTACTAATATAATGCCTTTCCACCAAGTATTGACAGTGAACACCCTAAAAGTGACTTCCACAGTTCTTAATATACGTACAATACTACAATCACTGTCTTTTAAATGTTTATTTATTGTCAATTTTAGAATGTATGAGTGTAATTTAACAAACTGTGCTTTCGTTGGTTCAAGATATCTCCTATTCAATCCAGCGAGTAAAAAGTTCGATTTTTCTAGCAACTAGTACAGCGTTGGCAAACCAAGAACACGGGTGGCCGAGTTGACACGTTTAAATTTAAGTTTCTAGCATGTAAGCGTCTCACAAATCAAATGTTTTACAGAAAAAAATACCTCATCAAGCACAATTTTCTGCAATTATTCAATTAAAAAAAACAATCTCCGATTAAGATCTTAAAAAATCAGGACTGTAACATGTTTTAACTTGTATATTATTAAACAATAATACATATGGTTACCTTTCTTTTTTTGGCTCATAAAAATGTTTGCTACCACTGTACTAGTGCAGTTATTTTTTAACCATTTTTTTAATTTTCATACTTTTGACATTATTTTAATAGGCTAAATTACAATAATAACTTTATTAAACAAATACATCCCATTAACTATATTTTTCAATATCCGCTCCCAATGTGGAGCATATGGTCTCCTAATGGAGGTATCTCAACGGAAGTTTTTCTACGAGAACTGTTTGTTTCTCAGTCGCTCAACCCTCCTTTTTCAAAAAAGTAGTAGGGTTAGAAGGATTAGACCAGGACAGGACTAGTGGTTAATTAATCGCTCTTGCTACGCCCAATTATTAAAGGATCGGAAAGGGTGTGAGGGAATCTTTAGACATCACAAACATCCATGCCTTCCAACAGAATCCGATTAATCTATCGAACAAATGCTGTTCGTACTAGGAACACGTGAGATCTGGCACGGAAGACCACAATGCTAACCGCTGCGCCATAGGAACAGAAATTTAGCAATTTATTGTGCTTTTGTGATCCAAAAACTATCGCAAATGCTTTATCGTCGCTCTTTTAATTGATCCAAATGATAATGTATTCTTTCTTGAACAAAATGTAGCACAATCAACAGGTTATGTTCCTCTATCCCAAACTATAGACGCCAAATAAATTCAAATTATCGAAACGTACCGCAGTAGATTAAATCTTCTATTATTATGTAAAAGCTACCAAGCATTTGGTTCCCACGGAGAACGTGTGATGTTTTGCTTTGTGGATGCCCATGAAACGCTGGTGGTGCTGAGCAGCCGATGACTCCGTGAAGTTCAAGGTCGTCCGCATCACGTTTCGTTTCCCATACCTCCAGCATCATTCCAAGCTTCACTATCATAGTAGGTAACACTTCGAAAGATTTGTAACTCAAAATAGAAAAGAGTTTCACTTTTAATTAAATATATCCATTATATTAAGACTTATAAATTTATCTATTAGCGTAAGACTTCAATAATTTGGTCACCAAAGCCATCGTTGTCACGTTCCAGAGACGAGATTTACAGGATATTTGTGATAAATTTTCTATAAAATAAAAAACTGTTACAAAACAAAGTTATTTGGCGCCCTAGGCAATGGTTATTGGCACACCCCCCTTTTAACAAATATGTCCATATTTTTAGAAATAATTTAAAAAAAAACTATTCGGGATCATTATTTTTTTAATATATTTTTTTATTTATTTATTTATTTATTTATTTAACATTGCAAAAGGTTGACAAATTATAAATTTAAAACTTTTACAATGGAGAAAAAAAAAATAGTACAATTTAATATTAAAATCAGTAGAAAAAAAAATGGCAAAGAAGTCAACTGAGTAAGCTCCGACGAACTCTACTTTAATACATAAAAAATAGCATTCGTCGGAACTCACCCACGTCTACGTGGAATATGTCGACATCCAAAGCAATATTGTTGAACACCGTTAAAGCTCTCCCCAGTGGCATCCCCATTGGCAGGCTGGTTCTACACCTTGGGAGAACAAACAATTCATGTCCACGATTTCTCAAAAAATAATCAGGAACATTTAAATTCACATTCTCAAGAATGGTGGAATTCTCATTTTGGCCACGTATAAGTCGAAAGAAATATATGGCCAGATACATTTCTCTTCGAACATTCAAACTATTGAAGTTAAGCATGCCTAAGAGAAAGTCAGTTGGATAAAGCCATGGGTAATATCCATACACCCTCATATAGAGAAGTCTCAAAAATTTCTTCTGAATCTTCTTCACCATAAGGGTATATTTCGAGCATCTTGGGGCCCAAACAATTGACCCACTCTCAAGTCTGCTTCGAACCAAAGCGTTGTACATTAATATTAGAATTTTAACTCCCGAAAAGACTCTGGTGGTACGGATGATAAAGCCCAACATTTGTGTCCCTTCCCAATGTGGAGCATATGGCCATCTAATGAAGGTATCTCGAAAGAAGTTTTACTCAGACGCTGAACCTCACTTTTTCGAATCATATATTTTAGGATACATAATAACAACGAACAATTAATATAAACATCAAAATAAAATAAAATTTACTATTATTTATTAATATTAGAGTTTATAAAAATAATTTTAATACTCCGTTTATGCGCCCCATGATGGTTTGCGCTCTGTGCGGTTGCCTATTTCACCTGTATGGTTGGCGCTGGTCCTTTCTATAATTGTTATATATAGTAAAAATATAGTACAGTAGCAGAAAAGGCATCACATTTACTTACTAACAATTACCCTCTGTTGAGTAAACGAAAATGAGCCCCTGTATGATGGATGGGGTAGTTTGTTCTTGTAAAAGCCTGCATGTTATATACCAGCGGTCAGCAAACTTTTTGGGCTCACGGACTACTAAATTCACAATTTTAATCCAGCGGACCACTACCTGGACTTTTGTGTTGAATATTACATATTGAAATAAAAGTGATCAAATGCGTCTAAAAATGCACCAAGTTCATAAAATAACGTCAGATTTCTCTGCAGACAACCAAAATTTTCTCGCGGACCACACTTTGCCGACCGCTGCTATTTACTATATTCACAATACGAATTTTCAAAATATTGTAGTACATTACAAATACTTTGCATGAGGTTTTGTTGTAGTAAATGTTTGGGAAAGTCTTGGTTGAAAAACATTAAATCTTTATATTATTTATATTCTCATTATATTATATTATAACCTCGTAGATATTTATAATACTCGCAGTTAGTCTAATTTATTTGTAAATCAATTTAAACGCTTCTTAATCGTACCATATAAAATTCATTCTACCAAATCAATATTTTTCGGTTGTATTGGTCTTCGAGAATCTTTGCTTTTGTGCAGAAACATAGATTGAAAGCTAGGGCGACGATATATACCATGTCTATTTTGTAGTCGTTAACGGGTCAATCGGCGTAGTCGGCGGCGTCATGTGATACGGTCTTTGAACTTGTTGGCCGATCTCGCCAGGCCATTGACAGACTTGTACCGAAACACCGATTTAACCCGTCAATGCCAACGTTATTCTTAATATAAATGATCCAATACTCCACTTCTGTCATACTGACTTTTCTATTGTGTTAAATTTTAATGTTAAAATTCCATGAGTTATCACTTTTTATTATCACGTTAAGTAATAGTTATTTTTTTCTACCAGTGATGTAGCTGACATTTTCGCAGAATTGAGCTCTGATCATATTCTGATAAATGGTTGAAAGCAGGAATATCCACATAGACTACTTTATAGATTAACTTTGAAATGGATTTGTAAAACAATAATCGGAAGCATCTTCAGAACACATTGGAAGTGAGAAGCTTAACAGTAATCCTCTTTTTACAGTACCTTCAATCATACATACCTGAACCTAGAAAGAGAGATTTAGACACAAGGAACAGAAAACTAAGTTAAGCAAATATTTAGTTAACCGCCACCATAGTAGTAGTTTAGACTAGGGGAACCAATCCCGGGAATTTTCTAATCCCGAAATCCCGGGATTGACATGGTCGTGATTCCGGGATTTCGGGATTGAGAAATTTTTAGCAAATCCGGAATATTTACACAAAATTGGTAAATCGATGAAAAAAAAACAAGTTTCTGTGACAATCTGGGGAAAAAGTATTTCAAGTAGGGAATTGAGGAATTAAAATTCCTCGGTGAGCTAATCCCAATCCCGGGATCCCGGGATTGGAAAAAGGCTCCGGGATTGGATACCCTAGTTCAGACATCAAAAGGAAGCACGAAACAAAAAGAAACTTAAATTTATCTGATGTTCTATTAAGTTGTCAGTATGCATAAAGAATCGCCAGTATTTATATAAATTATAATAGATTTGTATTTTAACTTCAAGGCCAGCTGTATACTGATAACTTTTCCTAATCTAACTTAATCAAATTTTTATAATCACGATTATTGACCAAATTTAAAGAAATGACGACTTTTCTATGTTTATACTGACCAAATATAATATTTAAACTGAGCAAATATTTGATTTAGTCAAGACAAACAAAACGTTTTTTTGAGGTTATTTGAAATGTCAGATGAAAGTTTCAACAAAAACTGCACAATTGACTATTTATAGGTTTGCTTAGCAATTAAACAACGTACATATGTGTACACATTAACTATACTTTCGATGGATTTCTTTACATATACAATAAATTAAATCACACAAGTTGTAGAATGGCTATACTGTTTTCTTGGACATATGTTTCAAATGGCCTTGGTCAAATGTTTCAGTATAGATTAATTGTGTCACATATTATATTTATCGCAGTGTTTGGGATTGGTAGGGTTAATGGTTGACGTTACTTTTTAGGCGCATTCATATCGTTCGCGCCTAATAAATTAACTAAGCGGCGTCGCTGGGAATGGGAGATTTAGATTATGTGTAGGTTGTTTTTTAATCACGTTATACCGCGCGGGTCGTGACTTCGCATAGACACGCTTTGGCCGCTTGAGTTTGTCCGGCAGGAAAATATACCTATTCGTATTGTTTGTTATTATTTAATAAAAAAATACACGACAAAAAATCAAAAGAATACGGCCACTCGACAGGTAGATAGATAAGTATCAGTGGCGTGCAAAAGGTTTAATATTAAAAAAACGTATTTGAATATTAATCAATTCATTTGTATTATTAAATATAATTATAGTGTTTATTGATTGAATTTTCCTTTAATTGGTAGAATTCCATTATAATAAGTTTTAAAAATAGCAATGTATTTTAGTTATAATTTTTTCCTTATCATATCACAAAAGTTTCACAGCGAGGTAGGAAAACATTTTAACCCAACGATCTCTGATCTCCACAACTATGACGAGACACTGCCTGAGAATCGTTTTAGACCCAGAGCAGTCCTGCTCGACGACCCTCCATAGATCTTATGTCGTCTAAAATTGTCAATTTTAGAACGAACTTAGCATCACGAAAATGACTCTCTTTGTTTAAAAACAATTTGTATACTGTATGTGTGTATGTATGTATGCGCATGTGTGTGTACATGTACGGATATAGTATGGAGGAAGCATATGGAATGTGATTTGCAAAATAATGCATATGGAGTTCCCGTCAACTTCTTATCTCTGTAGTGATCGGAAGAACCTTGGTGCGTCCTGGTACTTGAAGCTCCATAAATTTGATATCCAAAAAAAAAAAAATCAGACATATATTCAAACATACATTAACTAAGCGAAAAAATATACACAGTACATCTTCTCATATATTCTAATATTCAAAGATACAAGATATAAGCCCGTTGTCCCCCAACAGGATGACTTTTTCGCGTTATAAAAAAAAACAGAAATTTACCGACATGAACAATCAAATGCATACTTACTTATCAAAGAAATCAGAATGAATAAACTTGTCTAATTCTTCAAATGGAATTTGTTTTTAGAAATACATATGATTATTTTTAAATTGACTATAAATAACTTATCGTTATTTTATTATGCATACTGTAACTATGCTTTTGCTAATAACTATACCATGTTGAAAGCACCGGTTCTCGTTCGATCACTAAAATTCAGGGGTTAATGACGATTTTATTTTTTTTACGTTTTATTTCATTTGTAATGTTGATGCATTACTAATAACTAAAACTTGTATTTGCATGCACTACTGTTTCGCGATTTTAAAAATATCAAAATATCTGTCGCGTTAATAATTAAATAACGTCTTTATTTGAAAAGTTCAATAGACATGAATAAAACTATATTTGAGAATCACTTTTTTTATTGAATTATATAAAACACATAGGATAATTTATTCTTCTATTTAAACCACTGAGCCCAATAAAGTCACCCAAATATTTGAAAAGTTCAAAAGACATATGAATAAAATAATATTTAAGAATCACCTTTTTTATTAAATTATAAAACACAATGAAATCACCCAAATATTTACTAATATTCTCACACCTAATGTTTGCTGGACTTCACTGGATGTTAGAATTACAAGTGAAAAAGAGTTGGATATTTTTATAACAGTATTTGTAAAAGAGAGCAATGGTCAACTATTATAATATAATAATAAAGGCCGTTTTGTATTGATCTCTGTGGTGATTTATAATAGTACTTCTTTCTACGGTATAAAATGTATAGAGCGGAAAGACACCATGATCAAACAATGAAAAAATACTCTGATAATATAATAGAAATATTTCTGAATACTGTTTAAACCTAAAAATGCTTTGCCACTCTTAACACTTCCCCTACGGTGCTAAAAAGTACTTCCGATATGTTGCTGACTCTTTAGGAACCAAGTGAAAAACATTTTTTTTTTAATAAACGTCCTGGGTTTTTACCGTCCATCGGGACGTCCAAGGACGGACGGTAAGTGTTAAAACATGTTTTTTTCACTTGTTTTTTTAAAGTTATTTAAAAAATGTACAATTTACACGCTTTTTGAATTGAATAGATAAAAAATAGTTAATTTTGTGCAGCAATAATACGTTCGACACCGTTGAATCTTTTATTTATCTAGAAATTACTTATTTTTGTCCATGTCCGCTTCCAATGTAAAACATATGACCTCCTAATGGTGGTATCTCAACAGAAGTTTTTTTTACGAGAAATGCGTGTTACTGCTATGCTC